>JARHVA010003772.1:702500-1000000 GCA_037957365.1 Torreya grandis
TGGAATCTAACTCAATTTGGTATAGTAATGTTACCTAAAGGCTTGGTAGAGAGGTGGTAACAAATTGACTCTTTGATATGTTTGCTAGATTGTTGGTGATGATTGACCTAAAAGAAAAAAACTCCTAAATGCATAAAGATCTTGATATCAATTATAGATTCATAGATGTTTTTGGATGGTTGTAGATGGATTTTCACCTCTTTACTCCTCTCTCTTATAGGCAAGGTGAGAGAGTTGTAACAACACATAAACTAGGATTTATAAAATTAACTCATCCATATAATGAATCGCAACTAGAATTAGATGGGCTATTTTTAGAAAAGTAAGGTGGGTAGTTTGTATGCTTTTGGTTAGGGTGGTAGACCTTGACTATCGATGGTCAACCTGACGTCGATGGTTGATTATGAAGGGTAAAAAGGTTAGAAAGAAAGGTTGAGATAATTAAGTTAAACTAACTATGAACTAGGTTGATTAGGGGTTAGAAGGTGATATTGGTCTTGAGGGGGGGTCCTAGCATAGTTTAGGGGTTATTTTGACATTTGAAATCATGGTGTGTGTATTTTTGATGTCTACATTTCCCCCTTTTTTATTATGCAGTTTGGAATCAACTAGCTATAGAATAAAAATTGATATTGGTCAAAGGTTTTTGAATTACCCAAAGTATGGGAGGAAGTGTTCCCACTCAAATTGAGAGATGATGAGGTAGAGAAGAATCAAGTTGGGGTTTGATAAATGGTTCATGGTAAGGCACTCGGTGGTGACAAAAGGTGGTTGGGTATTCAAGATGTAAACATGCACACAAAATATGACTAAGTACAATAGCCAATATCATACATAGACTAAGGTTACCAATGTTGGTAAAAATAATAAGGGTCAGTGCTAATGAAGATAAGTGACTAGTGTACCACATGACCATATTTAAGTGTGGTGGCTAGGTACACCTATTAGTCTCCTAGACAAGGTCAATGTTTCCATGGGTATCCAAGGTAGGAAGTGCTCCCTTGAAAACCACATGGTCTGGTCGTACACTAGGTGGTATAAAATTCAAATGGTCAACATGGAAAAAATGGTTAATGTAGTAAAAAATTCCATGTAATTTTGTCATAAAATAAGTGATAGTTTGGGTCAAAAATGGCCAAAGTCAAGGTGGAGGTGGCCTAATGGTTGGTCAGAGAAGGCTAATCTCCAAAAATTTCAAATTTTGTATGGGGAAGATTAGGTTAATTTTCATAATTTGGTATGTAAGTTAGGTACCAAAATTGAAAAAGTGTTAGACCATGACCATAGATGATTAGGGGTTCCCAAGGTTGACCATTAATGGTCACCATGACCATCAATGGTTAGGGGAAAACCCTAAAAAACTAGAACATAAAAATGAAAATGAGATTTCATTTTCACTTTTGACATCTAACCTCCATGCATTCTGTGCTCTAGCATTTTTTCACTTTGGCATTTTTTTAGAGATTGTTTGACTAAGTGTGTTGGCTGAGGTGGAATTTATGGATTTGTTGCATTTGTGTTTTGAGGTGATCAATGGGGACCACAATGCAGGGTAGATGAGGGCATGGTTGAGTAGTTGGGCATAGATTTTGACCTTGACAATGATCAAGGAATGAGGTAGGTGTGTTTTATGAGATTGTAGATTAGTTGATTTTATTATTTTGTAAATTTGAATTTGGGTAATTTATCTATTTTGGAAATGGGGTCTAGGTAGTTGTGCCCTAGTTTAGGTTTTTTGGTGAAACTGGAAAATGTAATAAATGGATTTTGTTTTTGAAAGAGGATTTAGGTTGGGGGTGGGTTGTAGGAAAGTTTCAAGTAGTTTAGTTTTCTTATGTGGTTTTGAGGGAGGTTAAATTTATGGTTTCACCATTGGTAGTCACACATAGTGATCATCGATGGTTAGACCTGACCATTGATAGTTAACCATCAAAGGAAAATGTTGACATGACCATCAACGATTACAATGACCTTCTATGGTCGAGAATTTAGGAAAGGTAGATTTAAATGATGTTGGAATGTTTGAAAAATTTGGGTTAATGGTAGTGAAAATAGCTAGTCAAGATAGTTGATAATAAGTGGAATGTCGATTTTAATGGTTTTAGGTTAGTTGTAAGAGAATTTTGTAATATTAGAGTTGCATGTTGTTAGGGAGAAACATGATGTGTTTAATTTGATATGTTTGGGTTGGTCATCAAATATGTGGATGTTTGGTTATGAAATAAGGTTGAAGTTGGGTGGGTTTAGGTATAATGATAAAAAATGAAATGTGTGAGCTAATGTGATCATTTTCCAGACATGAGACCAGATCCAAATGAGGGATTGGGTCCCTAGGATTTTCATAGAGATCTATGATGGGATGACTATAAATGAGTGAAAGCACATGGAGGAGGTCAACCTTGGGGCCATGGTTCACTACCAACACCTACCATGAGATGTGGCTATGATCGTGGCTCTCATTGAGAGATGGACCTAACCACAAATACTTTTTTGTTACCGATGGGAAGATTAGCATTCTAATAGAGGATGTGATTAGGATTACATGGATGCCTATTTAGGGGGAGATAATTTACCATATTGAGAGTGAGGAGCGAGATGATCTCATGGATCTGATATATGGTGAGGATTGGGTTCATGCCAAGTGGCATTTTCAATGGCTTCAGCTATAGGCCATTATACCAGAGGGCTCTAATAGACCAATGTCTAGTGATGATGATGATGATGATGATGATGATGATGATGATGATGATGATGGTGATGTCTTATTTTTCATTTCAAATTTTAATTAGTGGTTAGTTTCCATATCTATTTTTGGGAGTATTAGTAGAAATGTTGTTAGGTAGGACTGTGTTTAGATGGGTTCCTATTTTGTTAGTGTAGATTTATAGGGAGATCTAGGAATTTAGAGCTCATAAACGATATGGGATCAATGTTAGGTTCATGGTCCATTATTAGGTGTATGAGTATATTCAAGTTTTGAGGCCACTAGGGTTACCCTAGGATGGATACCCCCTAGTACATTTCATAGTGGATTTCTTGAGATGGAGAGGAAACTATGCATTGATAGGGGTAGGTGGAGGTGTTAGAGACATTGATTGGTTCATAGATGCATTGGAGGGTTTGGTTGTAGGTGATGTGGTGTGGAGGCCATATGTGGGCTGACCTAAATGGGCCCCGTATAGTTATCACACTCTATCACTATAGAGCTAGAGGTGGATATATGCGTAGAGAGATGGGGTGATAGAGCTTATCCCCTTTGAGAGAGTCTCTAGGTAGTATAGACTCATGTAAGGTATCCTAGCTCCTTCTCAGAGGTATAAGAGAGAGGATGCATAGTTTCTACTTTAGGAGCCACAACCACAGGACATAGTATTAGACCATGAAGAACTACCAGGTAGAAAAATGATAAATGATGTTGGTTTTGCTGATGGCTATGCATGTTGGTATCAAGCTCTATGTGCAACAACTAATTTTGGGTGGGGTTACAATGGTCAACAACCCATGGATGTAGATCTTGTTAGGGTACTAGTATAGGGTGGTGGTCAGGATGGATAGGATAAGTAGCACTGATAGCTACCCAGGCCCAAATCATAGGTTTTCAAGAATAGGTGGCCACTCTTCAAGGCTAGATCATCATTTTACAGGGTCAAGTTGACATTGTTATAGCTAAGAGATATCAAGAAATGACCACCCTTTGTTTAGTGATTCAAGAGAGGGATACCCTAACATAGAGGTAAAGGGTAGTGACATGATAGACAACACCACCAAATTTCACTCTTATAGCCCAATACCTAGCTATAATAGAGGAGCTACGGTATTATGAGGCTATTATTTTAGCACAGTTACCAAATAAGCTCAGATGGGGGGATTACAGATCTAATCTATCATACGGTCCATCTATGGCTACTCTAAGGTAGAAGGCCTTAATAGTGAGTGGACATACAAGCATCATAGGAGGACTGATACCAGATGGTAGTGCAGGTATAGGAGCAGGGGCGGCCAATGGTAGTGGTGATCCATGGGCTTGATAATACATGTGTTGAAATGTTATATGTACATGATTTTGGTATTAGCCTGCATGCTAATGATGCAAGATGTATATGAGAGAGACACTTTATAAATTTATTACATGTATTATTCACTTGTATGGACATGATGTATATGATGATGTTGATGATTAGATCGATGTAGTTTATGTTTCATGATGTGGTTTATGATTATGGTCATTTATGTTTATGTTATGATGTTATTGGAGCTATATATGTGATCTTTACTTTTTTCCCATGCTCATGGTGTGTGGTTTACATTTGGTTTTTAGTGCTTATGATGTGATGTTCACAGTACTTATATTATGGATGCTAGAAATAGATGTAGACTCACCTATCTAGGCATGAGATGGATTTTATTTATGGTTATGCTTATGACATGCTAATTTTAATGAGTATCTTTAATTTCATTATGTTTATATATGTTAACATTGACTTTATTGCTTATGGATGTGATTATCATGTATGACACGATAATGCAGATGGTTATGGTTATGCTTATGGTTCTTTGTTGTTATTTCTTATGATAAAATACATGATATATTTTAATTAATAACACTAGATGGGAAAATATAAAATATAATCATGAAGCAAATGCTATGATGAAAATATCAACTAGTCATGATAAGATGAGCAAAGAGCACAGTGCTTCTTTATTGACAAGGACTAAAACAAAAACCAAAGTTGGATTGACTTAATAAACATAATCCCTTTGAATGCTTTGCATTAGCAATCATTAGTTGGATAAAAATGTGTCATGACCATGTAATGTTAAGTAAACTCAAAAACCCCTTGTATATAGTGGAAAAAGGGAGATGGGTTAAAATGGAACCTTGGTGTGAAACTGACAAGCCTCTAATGTGGGTGTTTGAAAGATCAGGGTAAACAAGCCTATACCAAATTATGTAGACTAATCGATGTGGGAAATCTACTTGAAAAATATAATTGTGGATTCTACCATATTATGCTTTCTTGAAAGTTGATTGTGGATTTTGAGATCATTTTACTTTTGATTGTGATAATGGGTCTTTTGCCTTTTCACTATAAATGGGAAGTTGATCAATATGGGGAGATTCCAAGAAATTGCTATGCTTTTTGACAAATGCTTTACTCAACCATCCTTCATGGGATTGGTCTAAGTTGATATGATTTATGATATCTATCCTTCAAGGGAGAAGTATACCTTATGGTTTGGTAATTTCAAATAGATTTTCAACAACTATCATTCAAGGGAGTAGTTTGTGAATGTTAGGAGTGATTCATGATTGATGGTGATAGGAATTTTGTTATTTTGCTTTGATTTTACTTGACATAGACTTTTATTAGGCTGTAATAGTAGTTTACCTTCATGGAGGCAAAACCAAGAGCACAAGAGGGTTGGTTAGATGTAAAAAGGTTTAGGTAACAATGATCATGGGGATCTATCCTGAAAAGGGGTGGAAAATACCATGAGAGCCATGCTATGGGTAGAGATGTGGTACCCATTATTTAATATCAGGATATGCCGATGACAGATAATCACATGATTCATTTTTAATTTATTTCCCCTAAAATAGGGGGATGAATGTGGGTAGATAACAAGGGATGAGCTTAAGTGAAACAAAAGGTGAACTTGATCCTTCCTAACAAAAGAATGAACGAGATGTGAATAATTATGAGGCTCAAGTTTTGTGTGGCCTTTGAGAGCATATAACTGATAAGATCTTGATCCATACTTGTGGGTTATAAGGTCCATGCAAATTGAAAACAAACTTGCCCCACTTGATTTTTTCCATATTACTGACATGTTGATTTTCCTTTAGGATGAGATCTCTGATGTTAAATTCTCACACTTTAAGGTGTTTTCTATAGGCACATTTGATACATTATTGGTAGACATGAAGGTGGGTGAGGGATACTAGGTGATGCTCATTGAGTAGATCCAATTGAGCTAAATGGTGCTGATGATAATCACTCTCAGAAATAAGATCTTGCAAAGATATGCAAAGAGAGGGGATTTGGACTTCAAGAACCAAGACAACATCCGCTCCAAATACAAGATAAAATAGGATAGAATCCATAGGGGTTCTAATGCTAGTGTGATATGCAAAAAGGATGTACAAATGCTAATCTCAACTAGATGCACTAACCATTTTAGTTAGCATGTTATTAAGAGTTTTGTTAGAGGCTTCTACCTGCTATTATCTTGAGGGTGATAAGGCAAGGAGAAACTTAACTTAATGCCGAATGCATCAAATATACCTTAGACATGCTTATTCTTAAAGGATTTACTATTTTTGGTGATAATCTTATGAGGAACATTGAAGTGATAGATGATATGATGGTTGATAAAGTTGACAATCTTTTCCACTTTGGTTGAGACTAGAGGAATAGCCTCTACCCACTTGTTAAAATACTTAGTTGTGGTGATGATTGAATGGTGTCACTGTGAGGAATGGAGATTAATTTACCCAATAAGGTCTAGACCCCATTGTGAAAAGGGATAAAAATTGATAGAGATGCGAAGGCTATGGCTAGGTACATGATGCAAATTAGCATGTTGTTGCACTTAACACACTTTTCACATAATCACAAAAATATTGGTTAAGGGTAGGCTAGTAATAGCCAAGATAGAGGATGCTCTTAACTATAACAAGGCCATTGAAATTACCTCCATAGACACCATCATGCATTTCTTTGATGGAATGAGAGGCTTCATAACTACATAGGCAATGGAAGAGGAGGCCATCAAAGCTGCATTTATAAATAATTTCTCCTATAATGGTATAATGTGAGGTACTCTAAATAAATGCTCATTGAGCATTCCTAGAGAGGCCAGAGGGAACTATGCCAAGATTAAGCTAGTCAAAGGTTTGTTGATACCAAAGGTCAGGTTGGGCCTCTTCCACATTGAAAATGGTAAGAGAATCTAATTTGATATAGGAAGGCTGGGTAATTCCATGGCTAATGACAAACAACTTAGAGTTTGAGGGTCTAGATGGGATTTGTGAGGCAAGGGAAGACATGATGTTGATGAACTTATTTGTATATCATGGGGTTGATTGGATGTGGTAGTTCTCAAATGATGCTAAGAGTTTGTCAACTAGTTGTTTAGACTATTCAAAAAAATAATTCTTACATTGGTAAGAGCCATTGATTTGATTGACCATAAGTTGGGAGTCACCAAAGATATCAATCCTTTTTAATCCTAAGGCTAAGGCATTTTGAAGACCTATCACTAGGGATTCATACTCATCCATGTTGTTGGTACATTCAAAATCAAGCTTGAAGGACAAAGGAAGAGAGTCACCATCAAAGGGGATAAAGATGATACCTGATCCCATACTATAATGAAATTACATAGATATTCACATAGAATGATTGTATATTGTGTAGAATAAGAAAATATGAGATATTACACAATGATAATTGATAGTAGAATATATTATCAAATAATATAGCAAAGCCACTTTGAGGAGGAAACATCCACAATAATGCACTGATAGCAAAATACTTAACATGATGATTAAAGACTAACCACTACCTCTTATATATATTTTACTTAGCCAAGGTTATTCCATATGTCAACCTATCTAAGAACATAGAGAAATGTAACAAGTAAATAAAAGAGGTATATAAGACACAAGTTAGCCACACATATCCCTAGACACACCAATGGTTAAGGGTGTAACAAGCCCTTCCACTTCAAAACAACATTGTCCTCAAATTTTTGGAAACTTTGGATGCTACTTCACAAATGCTTCATCCTCCCAAGTGGCATCTTCACATGGCAGATTATTCTATTTGATCAGGTATTCTATAATTTGTCTAAAATGTAGTTTCTTGGTGTACCTTTGAAGGATCACCTCAGGATCAAGAAAAACTCTACCTTCCTCATCCAATTTTGGTAATTATATTTGAATATTAACTCTATGTCTAATGACTTTCTTCAAGCATGATATATGAAATACTGGATGTATGTGAGTGGATGAAGGAAAATCTAACTTGTAGGCCACATTGTCAATTTTTTACAAGATCTGATAAGGCCCATAATACTTAGGGGATAACTTGTTATATATTTTTTGTTACTTCAATGACATATATTTGTATGGCTATAATTGAGCAAAGACCCAATCACCAATGTTAAAATGCCTCTCACTTCTATGTTGATTTGCTTGTTGCTTCATATGATTCTGGGCCATTGCTAAATTTTCATGCAAAATTGCAAGGCCCTCCTGTTGATGGTGAATATGTTCTTCAACTACATGAACCTTAGGATGGAACTTCAAAGTTGAAGTGATGGATGGATGGTGGTATCCATATAGTGCCACAAAAAGAGCCATTTTGGAATAACTATGAAAAAAATTATTATACCACCATTCAATAAGTGGCAGCCAATGAACCCTTTTATACTATTTATTAGAAAAAAAAATGATAGAGATATCCTTTCAGACATTTGTTGACTACCTCAATTTGTCTATTATATTGAGGATGATAGGATGAACTATGAGCCAATTGGGTGCCTAAACATGTAAATAACTCAATCCAAAAATTACTCGTAAAAATGGGATCTCTATCACTAATAATGATCTTAGGGGTCCCATGCAGTTTTTGAACTATATTGAGAAAAGTAGAAGCTACTATACTAGCAACAAATGGTTGGGATAATGAAAAAAATGAGCATACTTAATGAGATGATCTACAACAACCATGATAACATTTTGACCATCAGATATTGGTAACCTTGTAATGAAATCCATAGATACATCTTCCCAATGCTAGCTAGGGATAGATTAAGGCTATAAAATACCTAGAGTTTTTATGGTTTCGCCTTTTTTTTGTTGACAGATCATACATTCAACCACATATTTATGGACATCCCCCTTGAGAACTTCCCAAAAAAAATATTGCTTGATTCTATGATAGGTTTTCAAAAATCCTAAATGACCCCTAATTGGAGTTGCATGAAGTTTTTGAAGGATTTTTTTTTTAAGAAGAGAATTCTTACATAGGTATAATCTATTTTTATACCATAATGCATTACCTTTCCATGTGAATTTTTCAAATCCACCTAAAACTTGTTGAAGATTTTGAATCAAATCATGAGCAGTACTATCATGTTCCCATTTTGATCATGATTCTTCTAGCCAGTTTGCCTACAAAATGGTTATGGCACATACCAATGCCTCAATTGATTCATCTTTTCTGAATCGTGCATCTACCACCACATTGTCCTTGCCTTTTTTGTAGACTATTTCAAAATTATATCCTAACATCTTAGTTACCCATTTCTGTTATTCTTCAGATGACAACTTTTGTTCTAAAAAATATTTAAGACTATCATGATCAGTTTTTACCTGAAAGTGATGACCCATCAAATAAGGTCTCTATTGTTTGACTATATGAAAAATGGCCATAATTTCTTTCACATAGATGGGATTGTGCTGATTTTTTCCCTTGATTTGATGACTTTAAAATGCTAGTGGGCTACCTTCTTGCATGAGTAAAACACCCATACCATACCCAGATGCATCACATTCAACCATAAAAGTCTTAAAAAAATCAAGAGTGGCCAATACTAGAGTAGTGCACATAGCCAATTTCAATTGTTCAAATGCCCAGGTAGCTACATCAGTCCACTAAAAGGAGTTTTTATTTAACAAAGAGGTAAGTGGGGCTACAATACTACTATAATTTTTGACAAATCTATGATAATAACCAGTAAATCCCAAAAATCCCCAAAGTTGTTTGAGTGTCTTAGGAATTGGTTAGTCCACCATTGCTTGGATTTTTTTAGGATCCACTTTCACTCCTTCATAAGACACTAAATGACCCAAATATTTAACCTCACTAGACCCAAAAGTACATTTGGAAGGTTTGGCATATAATTGATTTTGCTCCAAAATGGAGAGTACCTGTTTCACATGTTGTAAATGGTCTACCCAAGTTTTACTATAAATGAGGATATCATCAAAGAATATCAAAACAAATTTCCTCAAAAATGGCTTAAAAATAATATTCATCAAACTCTAAAAAGTATATGGTGCATTTGTTAGACCAAAAAGCATAACAAAAAACTCATAATGGCCCTCATGAGTCCTAAAAGTGGTTTTGGGTGTGTCTTCATCATGGATCCTAATTTGATGATACCCAAAACATAGATATAAATTGGTAAAATAAAGAGCACCATTTAATTCATCTAGAAAATCATCAATGATAAGAATTGGAGACTTATCTTTGATAGTGTACTCATTGAGTTCTCTATAGTTAGGGCACATCCTTCAAGTGTCATCTTTATTTCTCAGCATGACAATTGGTGAAGAGTATTTACTTTGGCTATGGCAATGATTCCTGCATCTAACACATCTTGTACCATCTTTTCAATTTCACATTTTTGGGAATAGGGATACTTGTATGGCCTAATGTTGGGTGGTATACGACCAAGAATAAGTGTGATAGCATGATCATGTTTGAGGCTAGGTGGAAGTCATTTTGGAATGTCTCCAAAAATAACAAAATGCACATCAATTATTTGTTATAGATTAAGAGGTGGAGATGGTTGAGTCAGCTGTAATTCCATAGAAAACAAGTGAGTTACAAATCCCAGCACCCTTATGAAGAATCTTGTCATTTGATGGGAGCTAACAAGTTGGGGATATTTAGCCTTTAATCCTCTTAGCTAAAATGTCCTTTCTTTAGAATTAAAATGCTCGAATAATTCTTGAAAAATCATCTCAATAGTGCCCAAAGTGGTGAGCCATTGGACTCCCAGAACAATATCAGCTCCACCCATTAGAAGAGCAAACATAAGAGAATCTAATAAGTAGTCTCCCATGGCCAACTTAATACTATGACATATTCCTGAACAACTGATAGTACCACCATCTATGATCATAACCTCAAATTATAGAGCTAGATAAATGAAATAGTTTAAATGAGTAATCAACTTACTATGGATGAAGTTGTGTGTGCTCCTAGAATCAATCAAGATAGTGACCTTCTATTTCTTAAGGAAACCCATCACCTTAAGAGTTTGGAGTGTAATAATACCTAACAGGGCATAACATGAAATAGTAGGCTGAGAGACTTCAGATTTCTCCTTAGGAACTTCTACATCCACATCATGTAATTCTACATCATCTTCATCATCATTGGCACCTTCAATGTAAAATAACTTCTTTTCAGCACAATGATGGTCTTTGCTCCATTTGCTATCACAACTATAACATAACTCTTTTGCTCACTTCTCCTCAATTTGTCATTGTGTTATTTTGGTGGGCTATGGAAATGATGGTGATAGAAATTTGTTATCATGACTAGTACTAAAACTTTTCCTTTTGACCATCTCTTTTTATTCTATCATGTGTGCCTTAAGGATAGCTTCTGATATAGATGTTGGGTTAAATATTCAAACCTCATATTGGATGCTATCTTTGAGGCCACCCAAAAATAGATATGTCAAATTTATCTTAGTTCTTAAATATAATCCTTCACAGTTCTTGTTTGTCACAGCTTGGCTAATTGGCTAAAATAGTTTTTAGAGACATTATTTTGATAATGAGCTGTCAACTCCTCAGTAAAAATAGTTCATGTAAAAAGAGCACCATTCTTTTTCTTTTGAACACATAACCAGTGATACCAAATGAATTACTTAGGTTCTATATACAGGGATGCTGCCATCACCCTTTAATAACTAGGGGTTTGATGCATCTCAAATAAATTATTAATTTAGGTAATCCAAGTGAGAGGATCCTTACCATCAAACTTACGCATGTTCACTTTTGGCAACATTAGTTTCATACCAGCATGGGATTTGTTAAGAGGAGGATCTAAATGCTGAAGTGGAGGGTTGTTAGGTTGAAACTAAGATGTAATGGTAGCCAATTTCATAGTGATATGCTGCAATTCACTATGAACCCCATTAATCTCTCCATGCATCCTTGAAACATTAGCTTAGACTGCAACAAAGTCATCATGCCTCACCAAGTTTTTTATGTCCTCTTGAAGTTGAGAAATCACTAGATCTAAAGTTTTAGATTCCATTGTTGGGGATCAACCAACAATTTGATTACACTTATGAAAGCAATAAACCACGGAATTAAATCAGATAGATAAGTAACTAGAATGATAAATAGCAAAGAACAAGAGATACAAGAAACCACCCTAAAAACTTGTATTAAACTCTTTACAGAAGGAATACAATTGAAGAAACTCTTTCTTCCACACCTCTCTCAGATGTACAGACCTCTCTCTAGATCTCTTTCCCTCAAGAGCTCTCTCTCTCAAGTACAATCAACTCCAACAACCTGGATTGATTCACCTATACAATTTTGTATTATTCTTTCAACATTCAATAATGTACTATAATAAGCTAAGAAGATCTAATTCTACATATAGAATTAGGAGACTTGAGCATGCACTTACAACCAATAGTTAAGCCTCTTGAACAAGGGCTCTAAAAACAGTCTTACTAATAATAGAGACGCGGACTTAAGACTAAGACTTAAACTCATCATGCAAACACTCGATTCTATCCATGAAAGATCTCTCTGGATGCACAGGTAACCGACGCCAGTTCTTGCCTGCTTGCCTATGACCAACGTCGGCCGATCCCCTACTGACGCCGGTGTCTCTTAAACTACACCTGACCGACGTCGGTCACTCCTGACCGACGCCAGTGACTGTGTAAACCTGCAACTTTGGTAATGCACTCCTTTGGTGAAGCTTTTAGGCTCCACACCTTAACAATCTCCCACTTGGAGATAAACAACTACACCAGTACCTGTACAACAACATCTTCTAGCTCTTCCATCTTCAACTCAATCATGAAGACCAACAGAAGTTAAATGAAGATTCAACTTCTCCTTTGTAACCGGCTTGGTTAACATATCAACAGGATTCTTATCTGTATGGATCTTTTCCAGCTTCAACTCACCATCATCCAATGCCTGTCTTATGAAGTGGTACCTAAGCTGTATGTGCTTTGTTCTTGAATGAAAGGCTGAATTTTTAGCCAAATGAATTGCACTCTAACTATTATTGTATAATCTGCAACTCTCTTGCTCCTTTCCAAACTCTTCCATGAATCATCTCATCCATATCATCTCTTTGCTAGCCTATGTGACTACAATTTACTCTGCTTCTATAGTTGACAAGGCAACAACCTTCTGCAACTTTGATATCCAGCTAACCATCGTTCCACCAATAGTGAAAACATATCCTGTGGTGTTCCTCCTGCCATCCAAATCACCTACCATATCTGAATCTACATAACCATGTAGAGAAGTATCTAAACCTCCATAGCACAAATGCCTACTGTTGGTTCCTCTTAGATATCTAAGGATCCACTGAACTACTTTCCAATGTTCCTTCCCTGGATTGGCCATATACTTACTTACAACTCCCACTGCTTGGGCAATATTCAGTCTAGTACACACCATTGCATACATTAAAATCCCTACTACAGAAGAATATGGAACTTTACTCATGTACTCTACCTCATCATGTGAATTAGGACATTGTTCTTTACTCAACTTAAAATGTCCAGCCAAAGGTGTACTTACCGGTTTAGCATCCTGCATGTTGAACCATTTCAACACCTTGTTCACATAATCCTCTTGAGACAAAATCAACCTGTGATTTTTTCTGTCTCTCTTAATGCTCATGCCAAGGATTTTCTTTGCTGCTCCCAAATCCTTCATGGCAAAAGTTTGAGCTAATTTCACCTTAAGCTCAGAGATATCTTGCATGTGTGATCCTGCAACCAGCATATCATCTACATACAACAATAGAATAATATATCTACCATTATCCAATCTCTTAAAATACACACAATGGTCAAATTGACACCTACTATAGCCATGCTCAGTCATAAACCTATCAAATTTCAAATACCACTGTCTAGGAGCTTGCATGAGGCCATACAAGCTTTTCTTCAATCTGCACACTAACTTCTCCTTACCTTTGACCTCAAATCCTTCCAGCTATTCCATATATATTTCCTCATCCAAATCTCTATGAAGAAATGTTGTCTTAACATCAAGCTGCTCAAGATGCAAATCCTCAATAGCAACCAGAGACTGTACAATCCGAATAGAAGTCATTTTAACAATAGGAGAAAAAATCTCACCAAAATCAATACCTAGCCTTATATCTCATCTGTCCATTCTCACCTTCCTTCAACTTGTAGGTCCATCTGTTCTTCAATGTCCTCTTACCTACTAGCAATTCAACTAGATCCCATGTTTGGTTCTCTCTTAAGGACTCCATCTCCTCAACCATGCCACGCTCCCACTGACTCTTGGACTCCACCTGTAATGCTTCTTCAAAACTCTCTGGTTCTCCACCATCAGTTAGCAATAAATAGAATAATGAAGGGGAATATCGAATTGGAGGCTTACTTACCCTTTCTGACCTCCTAATGGCATCTGAGACTCATTCACAACACGCTGTCCACCCAAATTCTCTGACAGTGATCGACCTCGGTCACTTCCAGGTCTGTTACTAGCTGATGTCGGTTCTGCCTGACCGATGTCGGTGCCTATCCTATCGATGTCGATCTCTGTATGACCAACATCAGTTTCTGTTCTGCCGACGTCAGTTCTTGCCTTGTCAACGTCGGTCTCTATGTTTTCCTACAAGTGATTATTTCTTTTTCCCATAAGCTCATTTTGGACCATCACCTCGTCCAATACACCATTGCTCTACCCAAATTGATTTAGCTTCTTCAGCTGATCACTATACATCAATTTTTCATTGAAAACAACATCACAGCTCCTAATTATCTTGTTAGTTTCTAGATTCCAAAATCTGAAACCAAAATCATCTGAGCCATAGCCAATAAATGTGCACCTCATAGACTAAACATCCAACTTCTTTCTATTTTCCTTATCAATGTGCACAAAGGCTTCACAACCAAAAAATTTGAGAAAAGAGAGATCTACCTTTTTACCTATCCATGCCTCTTATGGAATTCCACCATCCAGAGCTGTAGAGGGTCCTATGTTAATCAAGTACATTGCAGTGTCAACAGCTTCTGCCCAAAACTCTAAGGGCAAACCAGCATGCAATCTCATACACCTTGCATGCTCCATGATTGTTCTGTTCATCCTTTCAGCAATTCCATTCTGCTGAGGTGTCTGTGGAACCATCCTTTGCCTATAGATTCCATGCATATAACAATACTAGTTGAACTTATAGCTGTAGAACTCACCACCATTGTCAGATCTCAGGCACTTCAATCTTCTACCTGTTTCATTCTCAACCATAGCTTTCCACATCTTGAAAGTCTCAAATACATCAAATTTCTTCTTAATACAATATATCCATACCTTTCTTGTAGCATCATCTATGAATGAAACATAGTACTGTGATCCTCCAATAGAAGCTACCTGAGTCGGTCCCCACACATCTATGTGAAAAAGCTGCAACTTATGCTTCTTCTTTGTAGACCCAGTCTTGAGAAAACTAACTCTCTTCTATTTTCCAAAAACACAGTGCTCATAAAAATCTAGATCTATGCTCTTCAAATCTGAAAGCTTACCTTTAGACTTAAGAATTGACATTCCCTTCTCACTCATGTTGCCAAGCCTTGAGTGCCACAATTTTGCATCCACATCTGAAGTAGATAATACAGAAAGAGAATTGTTAGTAACACAATTACATAAATAGAGATTACCTACTCTCTTACCTCTGGCCATAACAAGTGCACCCTTGGTCACCTTCCAAGATTCTACTGTGAGAGTTACTATACAACCCTCATCCCCTAACTTTCTTGTAGAAATCAAATTCCTCTTCAAGCTAGGAACATGCATAACATCTCTCAACACCCATGTGTTGCCATTCTGCATTTTCAGCTGCACTTTACCTTTGCCAATAATTTTACAAGGCTCATCATCCCCTAGATACACTATTCCAAAATCTCCATGGATATAGTCACTAAAATATTCTCTATTAGGGGTAGCATGAAAAGATGCACCAGAATCTAAAACCCAAGATTCTATATTATTATGCAAAGAGAATATTAAATCATCTTGTGCAATACCTGCAACCTTTGCTTCTTCCTTTCCTTCATGTTGATTGTCCTCCTTAGGCTTTGACCAGCAATCTCTGCTTATGTGCCCCATCTTTTCACAATTCCAGTATTGTGGCTTCCTACCATTATTGGATTTGGATCTACCTCTCACCTTAGACTTAGATCTTGATCTCCCTTTCTTGCTCTTCTCTTTTTGCCTTCCCCTACTCTCAAAACTTAAAGCATTCCCAGATGTCTCTTCTATGCTTTTCCTGCGAATCTCCTCATTCAAGATAACACTAACAACATCCTCTACTTTTAAAATATTTGAAGCAGATGCAGTATTACTAACTGCCATTACTAAGCTATGCCAGCTTTCAGGCAAAGAACATAATATCAAAAGAGCTTTAATTTCATCATCAAATACAATATTAACTGAACTTAATTGATTTACAATTCCATGGAAATCATTTAGGTGATTAGATACAGATCCACCTTCCTGCATACGCAAATTAAATAACTGCTTCATAAGATATACCTTATTAGAAGTTGAGGGTTTTTCATACAAATTTGCTAAAGTAGTCATCAACTCTACTGTTGTTTTTGCCTGTGATAAATTAGATATCATAGTAGATGCTAGACTTAGTCTTATAGATCCCAGAGCCTTTCTATCAAGAACTCCCCATTCTTCATCATCCATGTCTGTGGGCTTCTTTGCAATCCCACCTAACGGTAAGTATAGATCTTTCTGATATAGATAGTCCTCTATCTGCATTCTCCAATGTTGATAATTTTTGCCATTGAACTTCTCCATTCTCAGTTTACTTTCTTCTACCATTGCTTCTCCCACTCAAACAGAAATCCCTACAAAAACCCTTGTGAGTAACCTGTAATAACTCGCAGATCTGAACCACTTGTTAGTGAACCTGAGCTCTGATACCACTTATGGATATCAAGCTCTAAACCTACAACCAAGGCTCTGATACCACTTGTTGGTATCAAGCTATGAGCCAACAACCTTGCTTTGATACCACTTGTTGGGGATCAACCAACAATTTGATTACACTTATGAAAGCAATAAACCATGAAATTAAATCAGATAGATAAGTAACTAGAATGATAAATAGCAAAGAACAAGAGATACAAAAAACCACCCTGAAAACTTGTATTAAACTCTTTACAAAAGGAATACAATTGAAGAAACTCTTTCTTCCCCACCTCTCTCATATGTACATATCTCTCTCTAGATCTCTTTCCCTCAAGAGCTCTCTCTCTCAAGTACAATCAACTCCAACAACTTGGATTGATTCACCTATACAATTCTGTACTATTCTTTCAACATTTAACAATGTACTACAATAAGCTAAGAAGATCTAATTCTACATATAAAATTAGGATACTTGAGCATGCACTTACAACCAATAGTTAAGCCTCTTGAACAAGGGCTCTAAAAATAGTCTTACTAATAATAGAGACGCGAACTTAAGACTAAGACTTAAACTCATCATGCAAACACTCAGTTCTATCCATGAAATAACTCTCTAGACACATAGGTAACCGACGCTGGTTCTTGCCTGCTTGCTTGTGACCGATGTCGGCCGATCCCCTGCCGACGTCGGCGTCTCTTGAACTGCACCTAACCGACACCGATGACTGTGTAAACTTGCAACTTTGGTAATGCGCTCCTTTGGTGAAGCTTTTAGGCTCCACACCTTAACATCCATGTCATTGACAGAAGGAGTCTTAGGAGTTTCTAGTTCCCCTTTTCTTCCTCGAGTTGAAGGACCTACCAGAAACAAACCCTAGGAGGGTTTTGACCTCAAAAAAAAAGTGTATGAATAAATGGTACCATTATGATTACCTTGTCAAGATGAATCCAATGATTACCTTTGTGCACTAGAGTAGAATTTTCGGTACCAAAAAAGTGTACCAATAGAATATACCATTATGATCATCTCATCAAGATGACTCCAATGATTGCAAGTGTACAAGGGGAAAAAAAATTCCAAACTTTTTTTTTAAATATATATTTTTTCAAAAGTATTTCGAGCAATATTGCACTGATGGAAAAAATTAATTCTTCCCAGATTTCAAGTTATGTTTTTTCACTTTCACTTCTCTCAAAATCCATGACTCGCTAGATCCAAAAAAAATGCCACAAAAAACTTTCCCAAATTGAATCTCTGATACCACTTGTAATTAAATTAATTAGATATTCACACAGAATGATTTTATATTGCATAGAATAAGAAAATATGAGAGATTCCACAGTAATAATTGATAGTAAAATAAAATACTAAATAATATAACAAAGCTACTTTGAGGGGGAAACCTCCACAACAATGCACTAATAGCAAAATACTTAACATGATGATTAAAGACTAACCACTACCTCTTATATATAGTCTACTTAGCCAAGGTTATTCCATAGGCCAACCTATCTAAGAACATAGAGAAATGTAACAAGTAAATAAAAGAGGTATGTAAGCCACAAGTCAGCCACACATATCCCTAGACAAACCAATGGTTAAGGGTGTAACACCCACCATGTTGATGCTTTGATCCATCAAAGAACATGGTGACTTGATAGGTGAAATCCAATTGAGAGAGGGTCATAATGGACTCATCAGGGAACTCAAGAGGTGGAGTTTGGTTGTCAGCTAAAGGTGCTTTAGCCAATTGGTCGAAAATGAATTTCCACTTAATTAACTTCTACTGAAGGAACTCAAGGTCAAATTTAGTTAAGAGCATGAGCCACTTAGTCATACACTAGTTTTGGTATGGCTTGGAGGGCATATACTTAAGCAAGTTGGAATTGGTAATGACATAGGTTTTGTGGTTAAGAAGGCAGTGGTGAAGTTTGGTGGCCACAAATATTAAATCTAAGTAGAGTTTATTAGTATTAGTATACCAAGTCTCATACTCTACAAGTGTGCGACTAATGTAGTACATGGCTTGCTCTCTTTATTGTTCATGTCGATGAGCCAACTTTGCCCATAAAGAATGGTCAAATTTAGAGATATATAGGTAGAAAGGATGGTCATCCTTTAGAGGGGTTAGGATAGTTAGAGACAAAAATTACCTTTTTAGTGAATCAAAGGCCTCTTGACAGTCATTATTCCACTTAAAAGAGACATCCTTCTTTAAAAGGTGGTGAAAAGGTTAACACTAGTCTAAAAGCTTGGAGATGAAATGATGAATAGACTGAAGCTTTCCCTATAAGCTACAGAGATTCTTGAAGTTGGTTGGAGGGAGCATGTCTAGGATTGATTTTATTTTGGTAGGATCTAATTAGATTCCATAAAGGGAGACAATAAAACCTAGAAGCTTTCCTGGGAAGACCACAAAAATGTAATTCTTGGGGTTAAGATAGACATGATAGTGGATAAGTTGCTTGAATATGATCCTAAGAATATCCAAGTTATATTTTTGGAGTTTGATTTTTTGAGAAGGTCATCCACATAGTCCTCTACAGTCTTATGGATTAGTTCATGAAAAATGTAGGTCATGACATGTTGGTAGGTTGTACCCACATTCTTTAACCTAAAAGTCATGAATCTATAGCATAAAGTCCCCCATGGGGTGGTAAAGGTGGTCTTATGCTAATATTTGGGAGTGATTAAGATATGATTGTAACCCAATAACCCATCCATGAGAGATATCATCTCGTGATTGACTGTAAGATCAACAAACTAGTCAATGTTGGGTAGAGGGAAGTCATTTTTAGGGTAGGTGAGGTTGAGGTCACAAAAGTATATACAAATGCATAGTCCCTTTATGGCATTAGTGATAGGTACAACATTTGTGACTCATTGGGGTTAGTCAATATGTTGAAGCAATTTGATAGATATGAGATGCTAAAGATCTTCTTTGACAAGAAGGGCTATGCAAGGATGCATACATTAGAGCTTTTACTTGATAGGTTTGGCATCATGATGAGTGACTATGTTATGGGTATCAATAGTGGGGTCAATCCTAGGAATATCATTGTAATACCAAGAGAATTTTATGCTATGGTCTCAAAGGAAAGAGGGGAAGTCCTCAAGTTCCTCAATATTCAAAGATTAGCCTAATTTGACAATGTGAGGGTTATCTAGAGTACCTAATTTGATATTCATAATGGATTCATTCAACATGGTTGAGGTCTCAAGAGGAAGGGATTTGTGGATCAAATAATTTGGGGCACCAAGGTAGGTGAGAATAGAATCATCATCCTAGCACTACACAGTGTTAATGGTAGGAGAGTCTTCTCCTATCAATTTAAGATGGATCAAAGGAATGATTACGATTTCCCCTCCTTTTGATAAGTTAGAGCTCTAAGGTTGATCATGTTGATGAAAAAAATTTAGGTGGGATGATTTCATCTTCCTCACACATGGGTAGCAAAAAATTTGGTGAGGAAGGGGTATCTTCAGTGGTAGTAGGTGTCTTGGGTTATTTTTTGATAAGTATGATGAAACCAAGGCCATGCTTCTCATGAGTTTTCCTAGTCTCAATAGAGACCAACTCATGTGGGTTATTTTCATATTACCCAAGACCAATTCCTTTCCAAGTACACCAATAGAGGTATGTCTTGGTGAAGCTCAATTTGTTTAGGTAAGAGAAACTGGCAATAAATGGCTTAGGTGAGGAAGAAGTGGTAGAAGCATCAAGTGGTTTGTCAAGTCTCCCATAAACAAAGTGGGTCTAATGGTGTGAAGGTCCAAAGGGAATGATAGTTCTGACATTAGGGTCATATCCTAATTGGTTAGTAAGTTTCCCATTTTCATGAGTAGGAAAAGTAATAAGGAACAAAAGATGATACTCCCCTAGTGAGAGATGATGGAATGTGGATTCCAAAGGGTCCATGATGGGGATTTGGTGTGAAGGTATAATGATGCCTCATTAATGGAAGGGGATATAATATCCACTTTGGTTGTTAGAGGTTAAGATTTAGCTACTAAGGGTGTGATAAATGGGGGTATGAGGATATTGTTGGGGTGATAGGTCATGTTGCATGTCAAGAAAGGACTTGGGCTAGCTTGGATGGTGATGACCTAGCCTTCATGATCAAACTTATTATAGTGGTGGAGGGTAGAGGGAACGTAACCCATAGAGTGAATCCAGGTTCATCCCAACAAGATTTTGTATTAGAATTCACCTTATAAAACATAAAATAGTTTGGGTAGTGTGTGGGGCCCTACACGGATATGGAGGATGATAGTTTCCAAGGTAGTGGCCATGGTATCATTGAATAAATGAAGTACAACCAAATATTTAGATATAATGTTGTCTAATAGGTTGAGTTGGTTGTAAGCATGGGAGGAGATGATGTTAATGCTAGCTCCCCCATCAATCATGATCCATTTGATGTGGGTTTGGTTGATGTAGGTAGTGATAAAGAGAGGAGGATCTAGGTCCTTAGAATGGATGGAGGGTAGTTATGAATCCTTGAAGGTAACAAGGTTGGAAATATGAAGGGAACTGACAAAGGTGGTTAGAGGTTGAGGGTCCTCAAGTTGGACCTATATGGATTGCAAATCCTCTATTAGTGTTTGGTGGTGATGGGGAGAAGTAGAGATTAACTCATACAAACTCATCTTTACTAAGGTCTTATGAAGTTGTTTGAGGATAACTCTATTAAAGGATTCCAAAGGGTCAGATTGTGAGGCACCTAAGATAGACACCTTGGGTTTGGTCAAAGATGGAGATGGTTGAGTGTAGGTTGGTTGGGATTTTGAGGAGGGGTATGTCCAAGGAATAAACATATTAACCTTCCCTTTATCCTTATATTATGCTCTTGTGATCATGTTGATAGTATGGATAGAAGGAGATGTTGAGTTAGAGTATTGGTTAGATTCATCTTCACTCTGAGGTGAGATTAGAAGAGTAGGTGAGTGTTGGGTAGGTATGGTGGGTGGTTGGATAGGTATGGGGCTCATAAGAAGTTTTTCTATTAATAGATCATCCTTGTCATAAATCTAATGGATGATGGTTTGGAGAGCTTTGTATCTCTCCATATCATGGCTGGGTGTCCTATGATAGGAACACATGTGGTGGTCATTGTACCAAGCAAGTTTTGAAGATAAAGGATCAAAGGGTCTGATGGGAGGTAAGGCTAAATAGGAGGTTTGTAATAACCTATGAAGAATGGTCAAAGAAGATTCAACCTAAGATGGTAAAGGTTTAGCGGTTTTTACTTTGGTGGTTGAGGTAGGGGTTGTTTGGAAATAGGTTTGGTAGTAGGTGTCTTGGGTAAGGTGGTATGTTTGGTTGATGGCTTTGGCTTAGGTAAGGAGGTTGATGAGATAGAGATATAATATCACAAGGTAGGTAGCCTAGGTACTGTTAGTGTGGTAAAGAGAAGTGTATCAAAAATTAGCTCTGAAGGTGTAACCAAGAGAGGCAGTGGGGTTTTGGTAGAGGTAATTGGCCTCCTATTCAAAGTAGAGGGATGAGGCCCTGGAATGGAGGGTAAGGTTAAGGGAGACAAAAATTGGGTTTTTTGGCTTTTGTTTGGATTTGCCTCTTTAGTTGTTTTGTTTTGGTGTTTGGTTGGTAGGCTTGAGGAAGTTAGGTCCACTTTCACAGATGGGTGACTAAGGCTCAGTGTAGGAAAGATGCCAAGATTCTTTGTAGACATAGTTGGGATGATAGGAGAGGGATCAGTTACTTGGGTTTTGGTTGGCTCAAGTGGTTAGGAGTTGGTTGGTTTGGTGGATGTTTTAATTGGTTAAATAGAGGGTTTGGTTTTTTGGGTGGATATGGTAAGGGGTTGGTCAATGGAAGTGGTGGGTTGGTCTGACCAAGGAAGGGTTGGATGTTCTAGTTGGGAAATTTAATGGAGACCTGATTATTGTCAGAAGGTGGCTCAATCTATGTTTGGGTTGGAGATAAACTCTAATTTATATACTAGCCTAGAGAATGATTTGTAATTTGGTTTGATTCCCTGAATGGTAGACCTGAAAGATATGCCCCTATGTGGGGACATAGGGATGGTATCCTCATCCTTTTCCTCAATCAAAGGATGTGAGGCTTGGATGGGTGTCTCCTCTATGGGAGGAGTAGACATGGGGATTTTCTCCTTGGGAATGGTTTCTAAAGGGGGAGTGATTTTCTCGGTAGTTAAAGGTGAGGTGGTGATGGTTGGTTGTCCTAGTATATTAGTTAAAAGGGTGACTAGTGGCTCCACTACCTCAGTAAGTGGAGGGGGAAAGGATGGTGTTTCTTCATCTTGGGGAAAGGAAGGGAAGGTAATTCCACTACCTTAATAAGTAGAGAGGGTGAGAGATAAATGGGTTGGTCAATAAGATCTTAGAAATGAGTGTGTTAAGGGTCATTTAACTGTATGGGTATTGTGAGAGATTTCAATGTTGTTGTTCTCATTCTTGGTAGGAGCATGGTTTGATAAGGGTTTCCTAAATATATCAAGGGCTTAGTTTGATGGTGCATTAGTGTTTCCTAATGTAATCTCCCCCTTATCAATGAAGGATTGGACAAGGCTTTTGAAAGTGTTCTACCTACTAACTTCATGTACTTTTACTCTATGAAAGGCACACAAATCATTCTCATTGTACTAATTAGGTGGAGGATGAGAGGAGTCAAATTGTTGGGGTGGTTTGAGAGGATAAAGTTGAATGATGTTGGATTTTAATAACTTCTCCAAGATAGAAGCATAGGATTCTCCAAGTGAAGTGAATTACTTTTGGTTACTCTAAGTTTGGTTCCTTGGGTTTTACTTTGAGGAACTAGAGGAATCATATTGGTTGGCAGAAGGTGGAGGAGTAGATTTAAGGACAACTGCATTCATAGTTCCCTTGTTCTTGGTGTTGGTATTGGGTTGGTTTCTTGACTTAGAGGAAGAAGTCTCATTGGTTTTATAGGTTGAGTTCTTTTTTTTGAGATTAAGATTTCCTTCATCAATGGCTTGGTTCTCTAGATTATGTGCCATAGTAAAATCTTCATTAGAGGTTTAGAAGCTTTGGACCTATAGGGTAGAGGAGATATGCTTGACACACACCTGAGTAAAGAACTCTAGGAGTTTAGGTTGAGGTAGGGAAAAGGATAGTTGGTTAATAAGACTCCTCTAATGAACCACAAAATTTGCAATAGATTCATCCTCAAACTATTGAATATAATAGAGGTCGGTGATAGACACTTTCTTGGAGATATTGATCAAAAAATGGTCTAAGAAGGTTTGATCTAGTTGGGTGAAGGAGAAGATGGAATGTTTAGGTAAGGCACTATACCAATCTAAGGCCAGACGGACTAAAGACATGGGAAAGGTGTAGAGAAGAAGTGCATCATCATAATTAATGAGATAACAAGCATGACTAAATTCCCTCAATTGCTATTGGGGATCCTCCTTACTTTGAAACTTAGAGAACTTTGGATGTTCTTATTGGGGAGGATATGGCTTGATAGGTATAGATGGATGGATAGGCTCATTACAAATTTGGTCATATGATAAGATGTTGTGAGCACCCAAAATGGATGAATATAAGGTAGTCATCTTGTCCATAATAATCTTTATTAAGTTGGCTTGGGGTTGTATACCTAAAGGGTTATACTATGCATATTACTGCAGTGGTTGAGAGACATATGAATAGTGGGTAGAAGTTTAGGAGGCTGCCACATATGGGAAATTAGATGTCAATGGTTGGGTAGAAGACACATAAAATTAGGTAGGTAGTTGGGTATTGGGTATATGTCCTTGTAGATTAGGTATGTAGCCAAAGCTTGATCCAAGGGGTGCTTGTTGGATAGGAGAGATAGTTGGGTTGGTGATCAATGAAAGGGTGGTAACCCTTATACTAATTGGTGGTAAGGTAGAGGGTATAGACACTACAAGGATTTGAAGCTAAGTGGTGGTTGATGGGTTGAAGGTAGCCTACAATGGTTGAGAGACATATGAATAGTGGGTAGAAGTTTGGGAGGCTACCACATATGGAAAATTAGATGTCAATGGTTGGGTGGAATACACATAAAATTAGGTAGGTAGTTGGTTAGTGGGTATATGTCCTTGTACATTAGGTATGTAGCCAAAACTTGATCCAAGGGGTGCTTGTTGGATAGGATCAGTAGTTGGGTTGGTGATCGATGAAAGGGTGGTAACCCTTATACTAATTGGTGGTAAGGTAGAGGGTATAGACACCACAAGGATTTGAAGCTAATTGGTGGTTGATGGGTTGAAGGTAGCCTGTAGTGGTTGAGAGACATATGAATAGTGGGTAAAAGTTTGGGAGGCTACCACATAAGGGAAATTAGATGTCAATGGTTGGGTGGAAGACACATAAAATTAGGTAGGTAGTTGGTTAGTGGGTATATGTCCTTGTAGATTAGGTATGTAGCCAAAGCTTGATCCAAGGGGTGCTTGTTGGATAGGATCAGTAGTTGGGTTGGTGATCGATGAAAGGATGGTAACCCTTATACTAATTGGTGGTAAGGTAGAGGGTATAGACACCACAAGGATTTGAATCTAAGTGGTGGTTGATGGGTTGAAGGTAGCTATAGGAAGGCTGATACTGCTAGAGGTAGGCACTCTTATAGTGTAGGAGTGGTTGTTAGAGGTAGAAGGTATAAGGGCGGTGGTAGTTTGGGTTGGTTAGTTTTCAATGGTAGTTTCAAAGGGGTTGTTGGTTGATGAGGAACCTTGGGAATTCAATGTTTAGGTTATTATTATGGTAATATAGGTGATCCCCATGAGATGGAGGGGCATGACATAAGGTGGATTTGTGGATGGATCTAAATTTAGGATATGGTAAGACGTGGTCATAAGATAATGTTGCAAGGCTATAGGACTGTTATCTAGGAAAGTAGAAAAATTTGCATCTCCTTGAGGGACCTCCTGAGGGAAGGTAGGACTTCTTGAAGGGTGGGGAGAGTTTTTTGGTTTGGAGGTATAGTCCATAGATGAAGAGGTGGAAGAGGTAGGTAGGCTTGGTGATAGGTTTTGCTCCACAAGGTCTCTTTTCTGCTAGCGAGTGAGAACCATGTGAGATAGAAAGCATAAATAGTCATACTACTCAAACAAAGAGAAGATAAGAAAATAATCAAAGAAATACAATCACACTCTAAAAGAGTCGTTAAGCCTTATAATTTTAATTAATCTTGATTTTGGCTTATGCCTTAATAATTTATGTGATAGAAGTTGGCTTATAGGTTAGGAACTAGAGAGGAAGTCTAAGGTTGGTTTCAGGTTGTGTTTAGGTGCTCAAAAGAGAGTTGTATTGAAATCAATACATGGCTTAGTATTAGGGCCTAACCCTCACTTCACACACTATAGTGATAAGGATTTTAGGTGCTTAGCCAAAATATATTGATATCCAAAGATTATGCTCAGCCAAAGAGTTGAGTTGGTCCTCCCCTTGGTAATGACCTCCAAGTAGGATTGTTGGGAAATGGTAAGGTTACCAATAGGTGATGAAATCCTATTCGATCATTGTCTCAAGTTTGTTTGATGTTTAATTAGTGAAATTGGTTTGGTTTAGGTGTGTGCAATAAAGAGTGAAGCTATGATAGATTAATTTGCCTTTAAGTTAATCTATGTGAATTAAACTTTCAAATAGTTGATGTATGCACTTAATTTTAAGCCCAAAAAAACTTTTGATTTCATTAATGAGTAAACAATAAAGAGAGAATGCAAGCAAAAAAACCCAAATAGAGACACAAGGGTCCCACCAAGCATGCTAGAATGTTTCAATGAATTTCTCACTTATTATGGAAAAGAGGAAAAGAAGAAACTAAGTATGGGTATGGTTTAAAAACCTAATTGATAGTGCACGCATTGAATCAAAAGATTGTGAAGAGCTCCTCTTTGGCTTGGGAGGATGACCTATAGATAAGAAAGAACTAAAGAAAACTTATTTTTTAGATAGATAGTTGGGTAGATTACATAGTGATAGCTAGATCCTAGAAGCGAGAGCTTCCTTAGGGTATGTCAATCCAAATGTTTTAAACAATTAAGCTTATAAACATAAAATAAAGGTACTTACATCAATGAATCAAAAGGTACTAAAATTGAATACAAGAGTGCTTGCTAACAAATATGTTAAAAATGATTAAATTAGTGGGAAACTAATTAACACTAGTACTAGAGGGTCAGGGTATGCTTCAAAAAATTATAAAGGCATTTGTGCATAGGCAAGAATACAAAAAATTAGGTTTGATTAGGTGTAAATAGGTGAAAACAACTTGCTAGTTTTTTATACCATAATAACCATCAGTGGTTGAGCTAACCATCAATAGTTAAGATGACCATCGATGGTCAAGGTGACCATCAGTGATTGGGTAAAACTATCGATGGTTGAGCCAACTGTTAATGGTTATTATGTGAAGATCTGGGTTAGTAATTTTAGTTGATTAACAGGATCCAAAAGATGGATTTTGAGAGGTGAGCAATGCCTAGGTTGGTTATAAAATAGAAATAAAGTAAATGAATATTGAGAATCAATTACTTTTCTTAATAAAATTTGATTGAGTGGATGATTGAGGTGGTTGATTTGTTGGTGGAATCTAGCTCAATTTTGGTAGAGTAACGGTACTTGAAGGCTTGGTGGAGAGGTGGTGGAAAATTGACACTCTGATATGATTGTTGGATTGTTGATGGTGATTGACCTACAAAAAATAAACTTTTAGATGCATAAATCTCTTGATAATAATTCTAGATTTGTAGATGTTTGCAGATGGATTTTCACCTCTTTACTCCTCTCTCTTATAGGCAAGGTGAGAGAGTTGTAATAGCACATCAACTGGGATTTCTAAAATTAACTCATCTATGCAATGACTCTCAACTAGAATTATATAGGCTATTTTTATAAAATCAAGGTGGGTAGTTTATATGCTTTTGGTTGAGGCGATGGACTCTGATCGTTGATTATCAAGTGTGAAGGGTAAAAAGGGCTAGAAGGAAAAGTTAAGTTAGTTAAGTTAAACTAATTGTAGGTTAGGTTGATTAGGGGTTAGAAGGTGATATTGGTCATAAGGGGTGGTCTTAGGGTAGTCCAAGGGTTATTTTGACATTTAAAATCATGGTGTACAAATTTTTGGTGTCTACACCAAGTGCACGTAATATTCTAAACGTGCCACTACCTTGTAAATTCATCATGCCCACATTTCACATGTTTTATGGAAGTAGTTATCCTTCTCTACATCATAGAGACTTTAGATCTCCTATGGACAAATATGACTGTAGTCAAATTTTACAAAAAATATTTCCAAAAAGTTTAATTGAAAAAGCTTTGGATTGGTTTCACTTTTTGAAAAGTATTTAGTAAGAAGAGACATTTTAATGTAGTATATGTTTCACTATTTTTTCATGTTTATTTTCATTTAGAAGAGAGTAAAACTTAAAAAAGGGTGAGGTAAGAAGAACTTGGATGTAGTGTGCTCTATAATCTAGTAAATTATAGATACTCCTCTTTAGCTTGGGAGGATGACTTGTAAATAAAAAAGAAACTAGAAAAGGGTTGATTATTAAGGTAGATAAGTGGATTTCCTAGCATAAGCTAGATCCAATAAGCACTAGACTTCCTTGGAGGTTGTCAATCCACTCTTTAAGACAAGTCAAGTCTTGAAAATTGAAAATAGATGCTTGCATGAAATGAAAGAAAGTACTAAAATCAATGCAAGAGATGCCTTTGAATAGTAATGAATATATTTTACCAAAATAGAAATAACTTGATAAAAACTAGTGCTAAAATGTTTAGATTTGATTTAGAAAATAACTTAAACCTCTGTGATGTAATAAAAACATAAAAATAAAAATTTGGATAAGGGCTACTAGGTTAAAATTGCTTGTTATTTTAGGCAAAATAAAATACACAATGACCGATGTCAATCACTATGCAACTGGTGCCAATTAAGGCAACCATCATCAGACAAGGTGTGACCTATGTCGGTCAGAGATGACCAATTTTGGTTCTTATAAGTTCTGGTTCAAGGCAAAAATGACTATTAAGGGAGTTACAAGAGGGATTTAAGGGTTGTTTTGGGTTGGATGTTGGTTGTGAGGGTAGAGTGGATTTTTAGAAGTGTCAAACTCAGGAGTTAGGTGGTCAAGTGGTGGGAGGTAAAGTGCTTAGAGTTGCATAAATCCAAAAAAAGGAATGGAATGATGGGAGATGGGAAATGGCTACAAGAAAATAAAACTACTAAAACTAACAACTAAACTTATTAAAAGTACAAATACTTATCTCTAGATTTTGTTGGCATGGAAGAGTGTTGAGGTTGGGTACAAGTTGTTTGGGATCTTGGAGCAATGTGGGCAGAGTAAAGGTACTTGAGCTCTTCATACTGGGTTGTTGAAGTACTTGAATGTCTCTAGTTTGTTTGCTAATTTTCTTGGGATATTTGATTCACTTGAGAGATTAAGATTTTCTTGCAAAAAATATATATTCAACCTCCCTGAGGCAAGGCTTTTGGGTTACATTAAGTAACCATCACCTGTCCTAGTCAATCAATGTCGATTGAAAGGTGACCAGGATCAGTCGGGGAGAATATGTCCAAGTTTGAGAAAAATAGGCATTTGCACTTATGATTGGTTGTTAAAATTGATATAAATGGTCTAAGGTTAATTAAGGCCTTATTAGGATGCATGAGGAATAAGTCTAGGGGGTTAGGGCATTAAATTTCTAGGTGTAAATTCATTTTAAGGCTAAGTGTCAATCAATTAGCCATGGGTTTGGGTGAGGATGTGTAAATAGGCCTTTTTAATTAATTAACTTAATTAAAGTATCCAAAAGGGGGTGAATGGATGTGTTAAAGGATTTTAATAATTAATACTAACTCAAGGGGGGTAAAGGGTATCTTACGATGACTAGAATCATGTGGTTTTTTGGTGTCTACATTTCCCCCCTTTATATTATGCAGGTTGCATCCTCAAGTTGCAAAACAAAAATAATAAATACAATGGCAAGTTGGATGCCCCAAGTATGGGAGGGGGTATTCCCCCTCAAACCAAAATGCGATGAGGAAAAAATGGAGTTGGTGCAGGTTTGATAAGTGTGCATGAGAGTGTTAAAGCAGGTAGGATGGTACAAAGTGGAAAATAAGGTTGTTGTAAAGAGGATAAGTGACAAGTAAACTAGGCCATCACATTAGGCATTGTAAATATGGGTGCACTTATAAATGCAAGTCTCTAAGTAAAGGTGTCTAGATTCATAGGGGGATAAAAGTTAGGTGATCCTGAGAAGATAGAATTAGTTGTAGGTATTAGAACTATAAGTCAACACATTCCAAGGTAGTTGAAAGGTGTGTGCACTAAAAGGTCATGGTCGAGCATAAGGTTTGTGTAGCATTAAAAGGTGAGTGAAAGTGGTAAATGTAATGATGTCAAGGTTAGTTGTCATAAAACCTATTGAATAATTGGGTTAAGTGACCAAAGGTTGGTCTTAGGGTGATTGTAAGTTTGAAAAGGGATTTATGGGGGTAAAATAGGAGAGTTAGGGGTCATAACCCTAAATTTCTTGACCAACACTGGTTAGGGTCTACTGGTGATGGTTGGCTTAACCCTAATTGGCAATCAGTGATGGTCACCATCAAACCCTAAAAATGGGAACAATTAACCATAAAATTTATAAAGTATTCTTAATTTGGCATAGTGAGTTATTTATTACCAATTGTCTAATGTCCTAAGCAAAAATGATGCTTAACGACCAGCTCTCATGGGTTAGTAGAGAAGGCACTAGGTATTTTAGGTGATACACAGTGGGACCAAAAAGCAAAGGGTAAGAGGTCAAGCCAGGGAAGGGTGAATGGTGGTGGTTCAATGGGCTCCACCATGGAAGTAGACATGAAACAAGGTAGGCCCCATAGAATTTTTGTAATTATAAGTTTGTTGCTTGTTGTTTTAAATTTAGAAAGGTGGTTGAAATTATATGGGGATAATAAATTATGAGGTTAGGGTAGAAATTAAATTAGATCTTGTGATTGTATCTAGGAAATATGGTAAAGGGAAGGGGCAAGTTAATATTTTGATAGTTTTAGTGTTGATTGGGTAGGTCGATAGGGTTTTTGAGCCATCGACCTAATACACAATGATCAGTATCAATCACTATTGATTGATGCCAATCAATAGTGGATTAATTATCAGTAAAGGTAAGACTGATGTGATCCCTAACCCTAATTAGTTCTAATTTAGATTCGACCAATAGTGGTTCCATAAGAAACCAGTGTCAGTCGAGACTCGACCATCATCAGTCTTTTTAGAAGGGATAAAAGGGGAGGTGCTTAGGAATGTAGATTTGGATTTTTCAAACTTTAGAGTGATTTTTCAAGCTAGCTTAGAGTTAGGTTAGGCTTAGTTTAGGGGTATAAAACTTAGACTTAGGATTAGATTTTAGATTTTAGGCTTGAGATAGGTTGGGTTGTAATCAAAGAGGTTGGAAGGGATTGAAATGCTTGTGTTGCTTATGAAAGTGTAGGTGAAGCTAAATATTTTGTTGAACCTTACAAGTGAGGGTGATGTTAGCAATGCAAGACTGAGTGCCAATACTCTTGGATGATGTACATAGAGACATAACCTTAGTGTATTGGGCTCACATGGCCATAATTATATTGGGTGACATGCGATACTATAGGCACATGCCTCAAGATGCAATGATAATGGTAGCCCTCATCAAGAGATAGGACCCAACTACCAACACCTTTATGTTGTTGTCTAGAGAGATCATGATTCTTCTAGAGGACATTCATAGGATCTTGAGACTACCAATATGGGGTCATATGATAGAGCACATCCATAGTGAGGAGTAGGATGCTTATATAGATCAACTATTCGAGGAGGATTTTGTACAGGTGAGAAGGTATATAGGGGGATTTTATTTTAGAGACATGTACCACATGGATAGGGTGGGGAGATAACTCATGACCATGATGATGATATTTGTGATTTATTATGCTCTCCTTGACTCAAGTGGAGGTAGATTCCCTTAGGCATTTTCAGGTGTTTTGGTAGACATGTTAGAGCATCAAATAGTCTTTGGTTAGGCCCCAATACTATTGGTGCTAATCTACCATGAGCTCTGGGGTTATCGATTGCATATATGGTATAGGTTGAGTGTAGGCTTCATATTGCATTATTAGGCATATTATCATATCATTGTATTATGACTAGTTGGGCTATCATGGCATACATGGGCTTAGGGTAGGTTTAGAGGTAGATTTATGAGATGGAGAGTAGATCATGCACTACCAATAGTAGGGGTAGATGGTAAATATTTAGATTGGTTCAGAGATCACTTGGATACATTGGTGGATGGGGAGGTCATTTGGAGACCTTACACAACATCCCCATCATGGATAGGTCTTGCTAGATACACATTTTCCTTGTAGAGTTATATATGGATACATGAGAGATGGAAATAAGAGGTAGAGCTGATCCCCTTCGACCAAGTTAGGAGATAGTTTGGATTGGTACAGGGTGTCTCAAGGGAATTTCCTAGGTAAAGGAGAGAGGATGTAGAGGCACCATTACCTCCACCATAGCCAATTGAGGAGGAGTTTGAGTATGAGGAGATTCTAATTATATCAGGTGTTGATGATGTTGGCATCACATATGATTATATCATGTGGTGATAGGGACACTATGTCATAGTGTATTTTAGAGGGGATGGAGGATAGGGTGAGGTATGGGATGAAGGTGGATAGAAATAGACTATCGATGTAAATATGTAGGATATAGGTGATCAAATAGATGTGGATTCCCTTGATAGGTAGGCACTTATTAAAGAGAGGGACTAGGATAGAGTGACATTGACCATAACACAAGCAGTGTTGGCATCCATGACCTTAGAGAGAGACACAACTCAGGGATAACTGACTACAAGGACATAAGAGAGATATACTCTTTAGGGATATGTTACTAATATTACACATGAGAGAGATCACACATAAGCTCAGATGGATAGCATCACTCAAGAGAGGGATGCAATGTAAGGATAGGTGACCTTGACATCAGTAGAGAAAGATGCACTATGATAGGCAGGAGAGTGTGCACCTACAAGACCAACTTAGATGATCCCAATATCTAGATATGTGGCCACTGTAGAGGAGCTAAGATACTATGAGGTAATTGTCTTCACACAACTACTAGATACACCTTGGTATGTTAAGTATGTATCAGAGTAGATTATGGGAGGTAGATTCAGTAGCATGACTCCTAGTCAGTGGATAACTTCGATAGGTTCTCATATGGGTCTTTGAGATGGATAAGATCCAGGGGGTAGTAGTACCTCTATACCATAAAATTGATGGAACCTCTTCTATACTATTATTATGATTTTAATTTTGGCCTATGAGTTGATGCAATGAGATGTATATATCATTTTAAGAGACATGGAAATTTATATATATGATTATTTTGATTCAAGTTATGATGTGATGATCATGATGTATGTTACTTATATTTATTTATGATGCTTATGGGTATGGTTAATGTTGTTTATATGATGATTTTGTTTATGAGATTTTAGGATGCTTATATGATATTATGGCATGTTGTGATTTATGGTTATGGATGTTTTAACATTTTTCCTACTTAGTAGGTGCATGTTTATTTGAATGTCGGGAAATGTGGATATTTAAATGAATGTTACAAATCTATGTGATCTCATACTTAGATAGCTATGTGATGTAAAACATAATGTATTGATTCATTTATTTATGAAAAGTGATTAATGTGGTTATGAACTTTATGATCAAAGTTATAATGGATTAGATGTGATAGAATAAATTTGATTGGTGTGATGGTTGGTTAGATAGATGTGATGGTAATTTTTAACATTTGATGATGGTGATCTATAATTAGAATGTTTTCATGATTAAAAGTGCCAAGATAAATGATTTGAATGGATAATAAATATCACATAATGTATTAAATGTTATGATTGTATTAATTTGGATTAGAGTTTATTTGAAACATGCTTAAAATTATCTTAACACATAGATTAAGTTTGGACAACAAAACTACATGTAAGAAAAGAGAATAAATTTAAAACAATCAAAAGACAAACATCTTAATGAATGTATCAACAAGTAGGTATGATAAAGAAGGAGACATGATGTTCTTTCATTGGTGAGGACTAATATAAGATCGACTTATGAACATAAGCCCTTCATATGCTTTACATTAGCATTCATTGGTTTGCTAAGAAGTATTTTGATCACATTGTGTCAAGTAAACTCAAAATCCCTTGTTTTGTGAAGGGTAAAAGGGAGATGGATGAAAATGGATCCTTCTTGTGGGGCTAGCTTGCCTCTCTTGTACGTTATCTAAGAGCTAGTATAAATAAGTCTATGTCATATTTTGGTGGAGACTGATCAATGTAGGAAGTATACTATTGTGAACATTGATTTTTGTGAAATTTGATTGTAGTTTCCAAAATTTTTGCTCTTTTTTATTTGACAATGGGTCTTATGATTTTTTAATATGTTGTGGAAGCTAACCAATGCGAGAAGCTTCCAATAAATTACTTGCTTTGATAAATGTTGGACTTACCCATATTTCAAGGGAGTGGTCTTAGCTTTGTGATTTGTTTTAGGCATGTGATAGTTGTCCTTCAAGGGAGCAGTCTACCTTATATTAAACAATTTTTGAATTGTTTTGGTAGTTGTCCTTCAAGGGATTAGTCTAAAATGCTAGAGATGACCCATAAGATGGAATATTGTATATTATTTGTTTCTTTTTTGCTAGACATAAACTTGCTTATATAGGGTTTAAGTCTTACCTTTATGAAGGTAAAACTATATCACAAGAAGGTTAAATAGTGGGAGAGATGATGTTTTAAGAGATTATGACCATGGGATTCCATCTTATTAGGGACATAAAGTATCCATGAGAATCATGTCGTGGGTAGATCTGTGGTACCCATATTTAGGATTGAGGCTAACACTATGGTGGATAATCACATGATTCTATCCTATAATCAAGTGTCCTCAAAGTGAGAATATGAAGGTGATAATCTCATAAAACAAGGGACAAGGTTAAGTTAGATAGAAGGTAGGTTTGAATCTTGTTTTAACAAAAAAAAAAGGATGCAAATATGAAGCATTGAGGGGTTAAATTTTGTTTTCCTTTCAAAATATGATAACCGGTAAGCCACTAACCCATACTTATGCATTATGATATATGGGCCAAGCTAATTAAAAGCAAACGTTCCCCACTTGCTTCTTTTCATATTTGTTACATGTTGATTTTACTTTAAGATGAGGTCTCCAATATTGAATTCTCATTCTTTTAGGTGCTTGTTATAAGCACATTTGATTCATTATTAATAGACACGAAGATGGTTAAGTATGGATAAATAGCACTCATCAAGTAACTCAAGTTGGTATAAACATTCTTGATGATAATCACCCTTAGAAATGATATCCTGTAGGGATATAAAAATAAAGGGAATTTGGACTTCGAGATGCAAGACAACCTCTGCTCTAAATACAAGAGAGAAAGGGGTATCAGCCATAGGGGTTCAAATGTTAGTTCAATATGCCCATAAGGCAAAGGGAATGTGTAAGTTCCAATCCTAAATAGATGAATTAATCATTTTAGTTAGAATTTTGTTAAGGATTTTATTATAAGCTTCAGCCTATCCATTAGCTTATGGATGATAAGGCGAAGAGAAACTTAACTTAATACCAAATGTGTCACAAAGACCTTGTACTTTTTAATTTTTAAAAGACTTGCCATTATCGATGATGATTTTATGAGGGACACCGAAGCGACAAATAATGTGATGGTTAATGAAGTCAATAATATTATCAGCTTTGGTCAAAATTAGGGGAATACCCTCCACCCATTTGGTGAAATATTTTTTCATAGTGATGATAGAATGATGTTGTTGCAAAGAATGAGGGTTAATTTCACCAATGAGATCTAATCCTCACTATGAGAAGGACAAAAAATTCTTAGAGACTTGAAGACTATGATTAGGAACATGATGAAAATTAGCATGCTATTTACACTTGACACACTTATTTACATAATCATAAAAGTCTTGGTTAAGTGTAGGCCAATAATAGGCAAGATGAAGGATATGCTTAGTGACAGCTATTCACTAAAGTGTCCCCCAAAAATCCCATCATGTGTTTCCTTGATAGCATGAGAGATTTCATGACTATGTAGGCATCTAAAGATGAGACCATCAAAGCCTCACTTATAAACAATTCCCCCTAGTATGGTGTAATGAGATGTACTCTATATAAATGCCCTTCAGCCATTTTGAGAGAGATCAGAAGGAGCAATGGCTAGATTTAGATAGTCAAAGATTTATGTATACCAAATATTAGATTGGGACTCTTCTACATAAAAAAAGGAAGGAGTGTCCAATTTGGTGTAAGAGGGTTTGTTAAAGTGATGGATAGTGACAAAGAGATTAGATTCAAAATATGCAGATAGGATTTGGGAGGAAAGAGAAGCCATGGTATTGATAAAATTGTTAGTAGAATATGGAGTGGCTTGAATAAGGTAATGATCAAATGACATTAAGAGTACATATACTAATTATTTGTACTATTGTGGAAAATCATTTTTACATTGGTAAGAACCATTTATTTTATTGACCATAATTTGGGAGTCACCAAAAGTGATTATCGATTTGACTCTCAAAGACAAAATTGTTTGGAGACATATCACTAGGGCTTTGTACTGAGCCATATTATGGGTAAAATCAAAATCAAGCTTAAAAGATAAGGGAAGAGGCTCACCATCAGGGGGAATAAGGATGATAATGGCTCCCCCACCATGTTGACACTTTGATCCATCAAAGTATATGGTCATCTGATAAACAAAATTATCTTGAGAGAGAGTTATAATGGATTCATCAAGAAAGTCAAGAGGAAGAGGTTTGTTGTTTGCTAAAGATGCTTCAGCCAATTGGTCAGCAATGATTTTCCCTTTGATTGAATTTTTTTGGAGGAACTCAAGGTTGAACTTAGCTAAAATCATGAGCCATCTATCCATACACTAATTTTGATATGGCTTGGAATACATATACTTGAGTGGGTCGATTTTAGTTATGATGAAGGTTTTATGGTTAAGAAGGTAACAACAGAGTTTGGAAGCCACAAAGACCAAGGTCAGGAATACTTTATTAGTATGGGTATATCACATTTCATACTTTATAAGTGTCTGACTTATATAGTAGACTACTTGCTCTTTTTGCTTATCATCATAATGTACAAGCATGGCCCCTAAGGAATGGTCAGTGGCAAAAATGTAAAGGTAAAAAGCTTGGTCCTCTTTTGGAGGAATAATAATACGTGTGGAAAGAAGATACTCTTTAAGTGAGTCAAAGGCCTTTTGATAGTCTTTGTTCCATTTAAAGGAGATATCTTTTTTAAGGAGGTGATGGAAAGGCTAACAACTATCAAATAGTTGAGAGATGAAGTAGTGAATGGATTGGTGCTTCCATTGAAAATTATGAAGTGCTTGAGATTAGTTGGAGGAGGCATGACAATGATTGCCTTGAATTTAGTGAAATCGACTTTAATTCTACATAGAGAGATAATAGATCCAAGACGCTTCCTAACAAGACCCTAAAGATGCACTTCTTAGGGTTAAGGTAGACATGAAAGTGGATAAGATGCTTGAAGATAACCTTAAAAATAGCCAAATGATCCTTACAACATTTAGACTTTCCAAGGAGGTCATTTATGTAGTCTTCTATAATTTTATGAATAAGATCATGAAATATATAGTTTATGGCACATTGGTAAGTTACACTAGCATGTTTCAAACCAAAAGTCATGACTCTATAGCAGAAGGTTCCCCATGGGATGATAAAGGTAGTTTTATGTTAATCTTTAAGGGCAATCAAGATATGATTATAGCTCAAAAACCCATCCATAAGAGATATCATATCATAGCCAGTCATAAGATCAATAAGTTGGTTAATGCTTGGCAAAGGGAAATCATCTTTTGGGTAAGAAAAGTTAAGATTATGAAATTCAATGCAAATACAAAGTCCCCCTACCACTTTGGTGATAATAATGACATTCAAGACCCATTTGGGATAGTCAATGGGTTGGATGAAATTGATGGATAAGAGGCATTGGAGCTCTTCTTTGAGAAGAAGGGATATATAAGGGTGCATCATATGAAGTTTTTTCCTAAAATTATTAACATCGAGGGTGGTAATGATGTTATGAATGACTATGGTAGGGTTGATTCATATCATGTCACTATAAGACTAGGCAAATGCTATGCTATAGTCTTGCAGAAAGGAAGAAAAAGCTTAATACTCCAAGAAATCTAAGGATTGGCTGATTTTGACTATGTGGAGGCTATCCTAAGTACTTAAGTTGACATCAATATTGGTTTCATTTAACATGGTTGAAGTCTCAAGAGGAAGGGATTTATGAATGGAAGAATATTCAGCACTAAGATAGGTAAGAAGGGAATCATCATCTTGACATTGAATAATATAATGGTAGGAGAGTCATCTTCTACCATCTCAGGATGAGTTAGAGGAATGGTCATGGTTTCCCATTTATTTTCATAAGTCATGGGTCCCAAACTAATCATGTTGATAAAAAAATGTTAGAGGAAATGATACTGAGATATTCAGATTTTAAAGGAGATGGTTTTGGCAAGGATGAGATTTATTCCTCAATGACAGTGATGAGAGGTGGGTTAGTTTCCTCTTTTGGTGGAATGAATCCAAACCAAATCATTCACAAGGATTTTGGGTTTTTCATGGTAGCTACTCATGTGTTCCATGCTCATAGTGTCCTAGACTGAATCCCTTCCAAGTACATGGCTGGAGGTATGCAAAAAGTGGTCGATCAAGTCCTTCATAAATAAGATTGGTTTAGAAATTGGAAGGCCTAAAAGGAATAATGGTTTCAATTTTGGAATCATAATTAGGTTTTTGGTCAAGATTCCCATGCTTTTGGGGATTAGGGAATGTATCTAAGGTCAAAAGGTGATACTCCCCAAGAAAGAGACATTGGAATGTTGATTTCAAAGGGTCCTTCATGGGGATTTAGGTGGAAGGTATGGATGATCTGGTGGAAGCTTGGTTGATAGAAGAGGAAGGTGATTTGTCTTTGATTAGAAAGAGAACATCATTAAGTCGATAAGTCATATTGCATGACTTGAAAGGACTAGGGTCAACTATTATGGTGTAGACTTGGCTCTCATACTCAAACTTGATACACTGATGTAAGGTGGATGAAATGTATCCCATGGAATGGATCCAAGGGCATCCAAACAAAATGTTATTTTAGAACTTGCCTTCTACCACATAGAAGAGCTCAGGAAAAGTGTGAGGTCCTAAATGAATATTAAGGACAAACATCCCTAAGGTTATTGCCATGGTAAAATTGAAGGATTGGAGTATAACTATAGTTTTTGACATGATGTTCTCTAGTAGTTTCAATTGGTCATACATATGGGAATAAATTATATTTATGTTGGATCCCCCATCAATCATAACCCTCTTGATACGGGTTTGGTTGATGTAGGCGGCAATGAAAAAAAGAGGATCCAGATCATCTAGATGAACAAGGGGTGTCTCTAAATCCTTGAAGGTAATGAGGGTGGAAAGCTAAAGGGCTTCAATAAAGGCTGCTAGAGGTTATGGATCTTTAGGGTAAACCTCTATAGATGACAAGGCTCCATCATGGCTTGATGGTGGTGGGGTGAGGTATTGATTATCTCATATAAATTTGTCTTCACCAGTGTTTGGTCAAGTTATTTTAGAACTACCCTTTGTATTGAATCAGAGGGGTTGGATTGGGGTGCACCCAAGATAGAAATATTGATCTTGGGTGAAGGTGTTTGGGCTTGGTTGGGTGTTGTGGTGGTGGAAGAAGGGTATGTCCATGGGATGGACACCTTTGCTTTCCATTTATCCTTTTATTAGGATTTTGATCAAGTGACCACATAAATGGTATAGATTTGGAAAGGAGTCAGGCTAGTGGATGGATTTGGTTTCTCCTCACTCTTAGGTCAGATTTTGGGGGTAGGTAGGTGTGGGCTGGTTTATTTTATCTCTTGGCTTGGTGGTGGAATAATGGGAGGTTCTTTTGTCAATAAGTCATCCTCATCACATAGTTTATGGATTATGACTTGGAGAGCTTTTTGGTTCTCTATATCATGCCCAGGCATCTTATGGTATGAGAAAATCAAATTGTCATTAAACCAAGATGACTTAGGACTAAGGGGATCAAAAAGTTTGATAAGAGGCAAAATCAATTAGGAATCTTGGAGCAACCTTTGAAAAATGGTTGAGTAGGACTCTAGAAAAGGTATAAAGGGAGTGGAGGTTTTGGTAGCTGGGTGAAATCCTTCTTAGGGGTAGGATTGAAAATTGGAGGTTTGGGTGATAGCATGTTCTTTGTGGGTTTTTTGGGGTAGATGGTTTAGAATTAGAAGGCTGGTTGTAGATGGTTTTGAAGTAGGTGGTTTGTAAGTAGAAGGTGTGATAATAATAGGTAAATGTGTAGCTAGGAGTAGAAGTGTAGCTAAAAGTAGAGGTTGGGTTGGGATTTTTCTAAGAGACTTGGATTTTAATCAAGGTAGAGGGGTGAGGTCCTAAGATGGAAGAAGGATGAGGTCCTAAAATGGAAGGCAAAGTGGAAATGGGTGGCAAAGTTTTGGATTTTATAACTCTAGGTGGTTCAACTTTCTTAGTTGGTTGAATTGAGGTTTGTTTGGTGGGTTTGGTAGTGTCAAATCCAACTTCAATGGAGGATGGGCAAGATTATGAATGGGGATCACACCTAGGTTATTGATGGGATTTGTGGGGATAGTGGAAGGTATTTTGGTTGCTTTGGAGGGAGTTGGGTTGGATGGTTTATCTAAGTTTTGGGAGGTAGAGACTTATGTTGCTTAAGTTGGGGTGATGTTGGTTTCACTAGTGGAAGTGGAAGGTTGGGTAGACAAGGGTGAGGTTGATGATCCATTTTTAGTTAGATAAGGGAGTCTTAGGCAATGCCAAAATATGGATTAATCAAGTTTTGGTTGGGATATAAACTCTAAGTTTTGGACCTACCTAGAAAAGGGCTTATATATGGGCTTAGTTCTTTTGGTGTTGGAATCGAAGGACAAACCAAATGCCTGATAAAATGGAATGGCCAAGTTCTCCTTTTCCTCTATCAAAGGTTTCAATTCCTTAATGGATGATTCTTCCATAAAAGGGACAGGTGAAGAAATCATTTCCTTACGAATGCTTTCTAAAGGAAGGGTGGATAGCTCTATTATGGAAGAAAAAGGGATGGAAGTAATGGTTTCCTCCTTTTCTATGCTTTCCAAAGGAAAGGTTGGTGATTCCACTACCTCAATAAGTGGATAAGGGATGATAGTTCCTTCCTTTGTTTCATTTTCCAAAGGAATAGTAGGTGACTCCACTACCTCAATAAATGGAGAAGGAATGATAGTTTGGGACATGGGTTCACTAACTATTAGTTCACTAAGAACAAAATTAACTATGTGAACCTCATGCTTGTGAGAATATTTTGCATTGTTATGTTCATTGTTTGTAAAATTTGGATGGTTGGGGAATGGTTGTCTAAAAATTTCAAATGATTGATTGGGGGGTTCATTCATATTTTGCATCACAAGTTCCCCCTTATCAATAAAATCTTGGACAATGTTTTTGAATGTTTTACATCTACTAACATCATGTCTAATGACATGGTAAAAGGCACACAATTCATTTTCCTTATACTAGCTAGGTATAAGATGAGAAGAATCAAATTTCTAGGGATGTTTGATGGAAGGAAGTTGTATGATAGATGCCTTCAACAATTTTTCCAAAAGTTAAGCGTATGACTCCCCTAATGGAGTATACTATTTTTAGACATAGCAATTTTGGGTTTTGGCATTTTGGTTGGAAGAGGTGGAAGAATTGGGTTGGTTGACAATTGGAGGAGGAGTGGTTTTAATCACAATTAGATTTACAGTTCCTTTAGCTTTGGTGTTGGCATTGGTATGGTTGGTGGTTTTGGAGGAAGAAACTTCATTTGATTTGAAATTAGAATTTTTGTTCCTCAATAAAATCTTTCCCTTATCAATGCTCTAATCTCCAATTTTTGAGCCATGGTGAATGCCTCATCAAAGGTTTGAAAAACCTGAACCTGTAAGTTTGATGAGATATGCTTGGCACAAGCCCAAGAGAAAATCTTAATCAACTTGGGTTGGGGTAAAGAGAAATATATTTGGTTAATCAAACCTCTCCAAAGGGCCACAAAGTCAGCAATTGATTCATCCTCAAATTTCTTGATGGAATATAGGTCGATGATAGAAACTTTGTTAAAAATATTTATAGAGAAATGGTCTAAGAATGTTTGGGCTAGTTGGGAAAAATAAAAGAGAGATTGTTTAGTAATATCACTATACAAATCTAATGTAGGACCAGCTAAAGACATGGGGAAAGTGTGGAGAAGGAGAGCATCATCACAAGAAATTAAATAAAATGAATGCCTAAATGCTCTAAGATGTTGTTGGGGATCTTATTTTCTTTGAAACTTAGAAAAATTTAGAAGCTCCCACTGTGTGGGGTATGGTCGGATTGGATCAGATGGGTGGATTGGCTCATTACAAATTTGTTCATATGACAATATATTGTGTGCACCAAAAATGGATGAATCTAGATTTGTCATCTTGTCCATCAATATATTGATAAGATTAGTTTATAATTATGCACCCTAATAAATATAAGGTATATTTTGTTAGGGTTTTGAAGGTGCCACATATGGATAACTAGTAGAGGGTTGAGAAGATGCCATATATTGGTAAGTTGGCATAGAAGGTTGGGAAGATTTCAAATGTTAGTAAGTGGGCATGAAAGGTTGGGAAGAAGGTGGAGGCATGTACTCTTGTGGGTTTGAAACATACCCCAAGTTTAGTGGAATAAACATTTGTTGGGTAAGAGGCATAGTTAGATTAGTGGGTTGAAGGTGGGTAGTGACCTTAGTGCTAATAGGTGGGAGTGTATAAGGTATGGAAACTACCAAATTTTGGAAAGGGGTGGAAGTTAGTGGGTTTTAAATGATAATTGGTAGGGTAGTAACACTAGTGGAAGGTACTCTAATAGTATGTGGTGTATGGGTTACTAAAGGTTGGGTTGCTCCTACATTGGAAGGGTTATTGGTTAGGGTAGGAGGTGTTTAGGTATTGGTTGGTGGAATATATTGGTTTTTGGTGGTGGTGTTAGAAGGGTTGTTGGTAGAGGAAGAGGCTTGGGTCACCAAAGGTTGGGTGGAGATAGTGGCAATTGAGGTGCTACCCATAAGGTAAGGTGGCATGCCATAAGGTGGTCTAATAGAAGAAACCAAAGCAAAAGTATGGTGAGCCATGGTGATAAGGTAGTGTTGGAGAGCTATGGGATTATTATAAAGAAGGTTAGAGAAATCCATATCTCCTTGGGAAATTTTTTGAGGCATACTAGGACTTCCAAAGTGATGGGGGAAACTTTTTTCATCTAAGATGTACACCATGGATGAGAAAGAAAAGTATGGGTGGTTGGGAGGTGGATCTTGGTTTTCTTGGTTTCTAAGTTGTCTTGTCAAAACCATGAAAAAAAAGAAGAAATAAGGGTGAAATCAATCTCACACACTCAAAATAGAATCAAACAAAATAAAATATTCAAAGAAAACAAGCATACACTAAGAGTAAATTTAAGTCCCAGAATACTTTTTATCTCTCTTTGGGCTTATGCCTCAATTTTTAAGAAGTTATGAGACTCAATTTGGGCTTGTAGAATAGGAACTAGAAGAGGAATTCTAAATATGGTTTTAGGTTGTTAAAGGCTCTCAAAATTTGTATTATAATTTGGTACGTTGCTTGATATTGGGGCTTACCCCCTCATTTCACATACTGCAACAACAAGGGTTTTGGGTGCTTAGCCAAAATATACCAAATTTCTAGAGATTATACTTAGCCAGTGAACTAAGTTTTGGTTTCTCCCCTTGGTAGTGAAGTCCAAGTGGGATAGCCGAGGGAAAGGTTTACTGTTAGGTGATGAAATCCTAGTCAGTCCTTATGTTAGTGTTTGATGTTTGATTTGAATGTGTGGTTTTATATTGTGTGTGTGATAAGAAGTGACTTGATATGATTAATTTCACCATTTAAATTAAACTATGTGAACTAAACAAGCAATGGAATCAAGTTATTTTTAAACCCAAAGGAAAATTTTGATTTCTTTTCAATGAGTACAAGAATAAATATGATACAACTAAATGTAGTATGAAGATGCAAGTCCTAACCCTAAGATGAGTGCTTTTTTATTTTTAGAAATGAAAGAAAGAAATGATTTTTTTTTACTATTTCTAAGAATGCAAAGAAAGACTAAAACTTGATTTGGAAAGAAGAGAAATTAAAACTAAGATTTTCAATCTAAGAATGAAAGAAAGAACATTTAATGTTTAGAAATGAAATTTGCAAAGGATGAAAATTTCACTAATGCAACTAAATGTCCTAAATAACTATGAACCCAAGAAAATCTCAAGGGTCCCACCGAGCATGCCAGAACATTTCACTATTTTTTAATGTTTATTTTCCTTTAGAAGATAGTAAAACTTAAAGAAGGGTGATGTAAGAAGAACCTAGATGTAGTGCACTCTGTAATCAAGTCGACTGTAGATACTCCTCTTTAGCTTGAGAGGATGATCTGCAGATAAGAAAGAAACTAGAAAAGGGTTGATTAGTAAGGTAGATAGGTGGATTGCCTAGAGTAAGCTAGATCTAAGAAGCACTAGACTTCCTTGGAGGCTATCAATCCACTCTTTAAGACAAGTTAAGTCCTAAAAATAGAAAATAGATGATTGCATGAAATGAAAAAAAGTACTAAAATCAATACAAGAGATGCCTTTGAATAGAAATGAAGAGATTTTACCAAAATAGCAATAACTTGATAAAAACTAGTGCTAAAATTTTTAGATCTGATTTAGAAAACAACTTAAACCTCTGTGATGTAACAAAAACTTAAAAATCAAAATTTGGATAAGGCTTGTTAGGTCAGAATTGCTTGTTATTTTGGGAAAAATAAAATACAAAGTGACTGGTGTCAGTCACTATCCAATCAATGCCGATTAAGGAAACCATCATCGATCGAGGTATGACTAATGTCGATTAGAGATGACTAGTGCCAGTTCTTATAAGTTCTAGTTTGAGGTAAAAATGACTATTGAGGGGGTTATAAGAGGGTTTTTTGGGTTATTTTGGGTTGTATGTTGGTCGTGAGGGTAGAGTGGATTTTTAGAAGTGTCAAACTCAGGAGTTAGGTGGTCAGGTGACTGGGAATGGTTTGTAGGTGATTTGGTGGGAGGTAAAGTGCTTGGAGTTATATAAATCCAACACAAGGAATGGAATGATGGGAGATGGGAAATGGATATAAGCAAATAAAACTACTAAAACTAACAACTAAACTTAACAAAATTGTAGATACTTAGCTCTAGAGATTAATAGTTTAGGTGCAAGTTGCTTAATATCTTGGAGTAATGTGAGAAATGTAACAATAATTGAGCTCTTCCTGGTGGGTTGTTGAAGTACTTGAATGTCTTTGGTCTAGTTTTTGGTTCACCTGGGATCTTTGATTCACCTAAGTGCTTAATATTTTCTCATGAAAAAGAGATTTAACCTCCCTGAGGCTAGGCTTTTGGGTTACATTAAGTAACCATCACCAGTCCTAGTCAACTAGTGTTGGTTGAGGGATGACCAGTGTCAGTCGAGGAGAATAAGTCTATGTTTGCCAAAAATAGGCATTTACACTTATAATTGGTTGTTAAAACTGATGGAAATGGTATGAGTTTAATAAAGGCCTCATTGGGATGCATGATGAATAAGTCTAGGGGGTTAGAGAATCAAATGTCTAGTTTGGAATTAGTCCTAAGGCTAGGTGATAATCAATTAGCAATGGGTTTGGGTGAGGAGGTGTAAATAGGCCTTATTAATTAATTAACTTAATTAAATTATACAAAAGGGGGTGAATGGGTGTGTTAAAGGATTTTAATAATTAATCCTAATCTAAGGGGACCAAGGGGGCCAAGGGGTATCTTACAATGACTAGAACCATGTGGTTTTCTAGTGTCTACAATATATTCAAAATAAGGATCCAAGAATTACATATAAATGTTTACCATTTATTTATCAAGGAAAATTAGAACTAATTTGTAATTACAATCTATGCTTCAGGACTTATATACACCAATTGCTGTATAAACCAATAGATTTGGAAACATTATATATATTTTTTAAAGGCCTCTTATGAACTCTCAAAGTAAATTTGATTTATGACACTTTTTGATTTATTTCAAGCTCTTTGTTATATGACTCTTTCACTACAAGAGGTTTTTTCACCTAATGCAAATCCAAATAAGGCACATGAGGACATTAATATATTAAAAAAAAATCCATACAAGGAATATATGGTAAATATCCCACCTCTTAAGGCAAATATTCCAATCAAGGAAATTCAATTCAAGGTCCTAAATAAAGGGAAATAATCAAAATACAAAGTATTACCCAAAGTAAATACACCTACTCTTAATAAGTGGCAACCACTCAAATTTGATAATTTTAGAGATTGACCACATGATATTCTACAAACATTATTGGATAAGAAGCTAATTAATTTGTATCTAACCATTATCATCCTTTTCAATATCTTGATAAAATCAAAATTAAACCATTTTATATTTATCATGACATCAATGGGCATCAATACTATGATTTTTATGTATTATAATAGATATTACACAACTTACAAATAGATGGGTTATTACATTTGTAAGAGTTGACACTCAGTCAATAACATCCCTTCTCCATCTAATTATACTACTCATTCAATCAAGATCGAGATATCCTAAGACATTCATGAAAAGGAACCAATGGTCCATCATATTTCTATAGATAATGTCATTGGCGTGTTCACATTCACACTTGCTAGGTGTTCATGATAATTTATAACCATCTTGGTTTGAGCCTTGATCACACTCACTTGTGATGTAAGCTTGAATTAGGGAGTTATTTGTGTACACGTAGGATTATTTATTCCTTTAAGGGCCACTTCACATTGGATGGAACATTTACTTATGAGTTGTCTTAACCAATTCACCCATATGTATATATGGGACTCACTATTGTACAAAATATGGTTGGAAGACATACAATATACAAAGACACACTTATGCATGAGTTTTCTATGTGTGATGGTTTCCTCAATATTGTAATGGATTACTGGAGAGATCCTATAGGTTGAGAGTTATTATAAATATAATATGGTATCAAAACAGATCCAATAACCATTACTCTATGAATATGTTTATGGAAACACTCATAAATTTTTAAAATTCATACATCAGATCTACACTGGTTTTACATATCTAGTTTGGCATCATTGTTTACAACCTTTATGTATTTACATTGATTGATTTGGTCTCAACATTTTTAGTTGGTCTTAGGTTCTTGGAAGGGTATTGAAATATTTGGATCAACCCACATGTAAACTGTTGAATTGAGCTCTATGATTTTTAATATTTGGATAACTTTTAGTAGCTCTTTATGCATTCATTGAGAAGGCACTACAAACATGCCTCCTCCACTTTTTAGGTTCTCAATCTACACTCTGTTCCTCCTACCATTTGTGCTCCCTTTATGATTGAAATTTGTTTTTGGTAGTTTTATTAGGAGTAACTCTCATATTATGGCCTTATTTGATAGATTGACATATCTCTAAAATCATTAGCGTCTATTTGTCTTAAGTTTTTATAGGTTGGTTTTTGGGTGAATTATTGTATTATGTTGAGTTATAAAGTGCTATGGGGTTTTGTGATTAAAAATTCTAAACCTTCAATGTGTGAGTGACCTATTATTCACACCTTGTCACTTATTTAGTTGCTTGAATTTCCCCTACCACCAAGGCAATTTTCATTATGAGAGATTGTGTATTTGTATTGTTAGTACTTTCTATATGTTGGCAATCTCCTTCAACTTTGTTGTGGATCTCATTCTCCTTTTGAAGAGTATCCAATTTTTTGAAGCCTGGTGTCATATTTTAGTTCTCAATTATTTGGCCTTATCTACACATATAAATCTTTGGCATCACTCCACTCATTCAAAACTATGTGGGAGGGGGGGGGGGGGGGTGGTGCACATACTGCTTTGGGTGTCATTTTCCTTACTAGTCCTTTTCACACCACATATTACATTACAAGAAAATATTTTTGGTTCATATAAATTTTATGAGTTATGGATTTATATTTTATAGTGTTTTATTTTTTGGCATCCCCAATACTTGTTAGCACTTCAGTAGCAACTTCAAACCACTTGTTCTCACTAGATGTTTTGTGTCTTTTAAGTCCATTGAGTTTATTTATGTTTGATGGTATTTGTTCCATTAACTACATCTAATTTAAAATTATGATAAGTTTTTGACTCATGCTTATTGAGACACCTTGCATCATAAGTTATCTTTCCACTTTCACTATGGTTTTATAGGTTTTTGGGTGCCTTGTAGTGATATATTTCACCTATGATAACTCCATTTTCCCAATTCTATGATCAATACTTTTTACTAAGTGAGCCTCATATAGAGAACCAATTCCTATTTGACTTGGTAATTATATCGACTCAACATCCATGTATTCTAATAAGATGGATTGGTTACCATATGGACACTTCATATTTCACTGTGCATTTTTACGTGGGTATTTGATCAGGGATAGTTTTTGAGACCCATTAATTTTTTTGCTTCCTCTTTTCCCACTCCCCATTCTAAACTTAAGGAGGGAGTTAGAATGTTAACATTCACACTAGCTAGGTTTTTAGGATATTTCCTAACCATCTTTGTTTGAGCCTTGGTCACACTCACTTATGAGGTAAGCTTGAATTAGGGAGTTAGTTGTGTGCACACATGATTAAATATACCTTATTAGGTGCCACTCCACATGGGTTAGAACAATTACTTATGATTTTTCCTATCCCATTCACCCATATATTTATATGGGACTCCCTATTGTATTAAAGATGGTTGTAATACATACAATATATAGAGTCATGATTGTACATGAGTTTTTTATGTGATGGTATCCTCACTATGGTATTGGACTGTTGGAGAGATCTTGCATGTTGAGAGTTATTATAACTCTGATAGATGTTTCTAAGATAGTATATTATTATATCTCACATTATACTATGACCTATCTATCCCAAGATATTCCCATTGTGGAACCAATGGTCATTTGAGCTCTAATTGGAAAATAACCTAGAGAAGGCAAAGTTGAAAATGATAAGACATAATACAATGTAGACATAGTTACATTTGATTCTAAATAAATATGGATACCAAAATTGAATCTTGAATAAACAAAAAAAAAAGTGAGCTAGAAGGATCTCACAACAACATAAAAAATGATTCATCCAATTTTTTCCACAAAAGGATTAACAACTAGCTTCATAAGACTATACTAACTTCTTATAACCCAATGCATGTAGTAATTTTTGTTGAATATCAATGATTACATAGATTACTATTGATTTATCTCAATGAATATGAAATTACTTTACCAACCACATTTAATCTAAGCTAATATATAAATGCACATTAAAATAAATAAATAAATATGAATTAACCATTACAAACATCCAATATCAAATGAATAGAAATCAAATGCGGAAAATAAAACCAAATGAGACAATAATAAAAATCATTTGATATGAATCAATGAATTTATCATATATAATTAGATAAAATTATACAATACACTAAATTTCAATCAATATTCAGGGCAACATCCCCCAATGAATATAAACCATCATTATCACTACATCTACTAGCCATAAAAGTAGATGATTTACTGTCCCCTCTACACCTGCATGATCAAGATATATATCTTATCACATTCTCATAAAAAACTCCTAACTCCACCATAGTATGCACATGTTCCACCTATAAAGAATTATAGTGAGCTAAAAAATCCCTCAATAAATCACCCTTAGGCATGACCACTGGTCATATATATAACTTTACCTATAAATCATCTCACTAACTTACAACTACAATAAATGAAATAATAACATCGAAAACAAGATAAAAAAAGGGTGCATATACACTTATAATGTGGTCTACCTTCATAATTAATCTACTATAAAATATGTCAAAAGTTATATCCCATAAGTTTGAATATACATGTCTATGATCATAACCCAATTCTCATTGTCTACATCATAAACATAATAAATACACAAGATATTAGTAGTATATTAATTATAAGTATACATATATACTCATGTGCAGAAAAAAAAATAGTTATAACATCAACTGGATCCAATTGGGTGGTAGTTTGACCTACTCTTCCATCTCCTCCTCCCTAAGCTAGAGGCACACTGACATGATCCATGATAATGGGAAACATAATGGGCCATATCTCACCTATCCACCATTGATTATACAAGGAAATACACCCCACATCATTGATATCTATAGCCATAAGTGGATGATCTATATATCCTCAATTCAAAGGTATCAGATATGCACAATTAGGATTTGGCCTATCACTTGCATGATGAGTTGATCTCATAGTCCTAATACAAGGACATAAGGCTAGTAGAACATCCTGATAGATACCAAAATTCCATGTCACCCTCTCAAACTAAAACCTCTCCACAACCCCAAGAAATTGGTCATGGAGCTACATGTTAACACAAATGTGAGCAACTCTATTGCATCCTCACGCCATCTATCATAGTCAGGATATGGCCTATAAACTATACTATTAGGTGTGAGCCTATCAAGGATCACAAGATAATCCATCATAAAAAAACCTTGATGCCTCATTATAACCCACCACTCCACAAAAATTTGAGGGTAGACTTGACCTCCATAAGGTCCTCTAATCAGCCAAATAATAGTAATGTGCTCATATTCCTAAACATGTAGTAAAATCATAATGTTAATGCCTCCAACATGGCTATCTAATGTGAACTTGCATATATCTATATATAAATGGGACATCATGGTTCACCCCCATGAATATATCATGAAACTCTCCTCAATAACATTCATAAAATCTTACATATGATAGGATAAGAATATACCACCACCATCCAAAAAAAAATGAATCAAGAAAACAACATATAAAAATTTGAAACCATGGAACATTTAAAGTAAAAATATCCCCAAGTGGCATCATATAATCATGTGTTTTGTACTCATCATTGTAGGCACAACTAATCATGTATCTATGTGAATGAAGAACATATCCACACCTCACAATGATATGCATTATGGTCCACTTGCCAACCATTGGCAGTCTTAGTATCTGCCATACATCCTCCAAAGTAATCATCGTCTCCCTTGTTGGGAGCCAAAATGTGCACATATCAAGATTCCACCTCTCTGCTAAGGTGGTTATAAGATGCATATCATATGGGATTTTCTCTAAACATGACACACATCTAAGCCTAGCTCTATCAAGAATGTGCTAATGGGCATCATCTAAGCCAAGCTCGACAATAGTATCCATACGTCAACCATATCAAAATTCTATCACATGTAAGTCCCTTTTCAAACACAAACAAAATAAATATTAGATACAATCCAATAAAATATGAATTAATGTAAAAAATAATAAGTAAAAGTAATAAAATTAAAATGTCATATTTGACTAATTGTGGTCAATATCATTGGACATTAATGTCACAAATGGTCTATTACATCATACAATACCATTAGAATAGAGGATAGTTTTATCATAAACTGACGATACTGACCTCCAAGGCTCAGTATCGATATTTCTATTAAAATGCCTAAAAATACCTAAAAACACCTAAAAAGCTAAAATTGAAAACTCTAAAAAACTTTAAAACTAAAAAAATGGATCAAAAAGGAAATTTTTTGATGCATATTAGGTCCTTAGATTATTGGGACTATAAGGAAGTATGTAATGCTTGAAATAGTGAGGTAGCATATATTTATGGCTTGGCATCGTAAGAATTCAGATCTCAAAAATGCAATCATCAGTATGTAAATAAATTTTAGATTTATAAAAACTCAACCTAGTTATATGGTTGACTTTTCAACTATGCTCTATACATAATCCAATTTCTAAATTAATACCTACAAACATTCCATGCATAGTATCTCGAACACCCTATATCAAAATCATTCTCCATAATTTGCATTGGAATACACACAATGTGTTCTCCCACATGGTAATATTTATAAGATTATTAATTACAATATGTAACACACTAAAATTTTATGAATACTCATAAAAAATGTTTTCCTAATGTTCCCAAATGAAGCAAATTTTGACTCTTGATATATGCCATTGCCTTAAAAATTTATTCCATATTATCCAAGGAGAAAACTTATCAATATATACTATCTATCTATGGTTTACTGATAATTGAGTCACACAAAATCCAAATGCATCAATACAATCCATAAAGTGAAACATCTCAAATAAACAATTCATAAAATTTTAAAAATCATCGAGCTTATCTAATTACATATATATTTTGATGTGATTGATTTAACAATCATATCACTCGCATAGAAAGGGGGCATACATTGGGCTTATTATATAAGTTCATATTGTCAGATCTTGGCACAATACACATTATTCATAATGGTTTAAATATCAGATGGCTCAAATACATGACATAAATAACACATAAATATATATTATGAGGGCATATGCCATACATATGCACTCATTTTATGGACACTTTAGCTCAAATTCATACACATTTGGGTACATATGCATAGACATATACATAATTTACAACAATAAAAATTATAGGTTCTACATACACATACATCTTAGATATAATTTTTTATATCCATCATAAAAATGTTACATGGCATTGTATATTAGTTGGCACAGATTCAAGGCACATGATATTGATTCATGCATATATATAAAATTTTAGATTTACGAGGCATGATACTAATTCATGCATATATACCAACAGATTTACGGTACATGATATGGCTCATGCTCATACCTAATAGTACAATTATAGTTGAATGACAATTTATTGTCATCCTATTTCACACTTATCATATCTATGATCATAATGGGGGAATGAAAATTATTCAATCTATTTTGATCATGCATTCTATTATACATTGAGATAAACTACACAATCAAACCCACATTCATGATGGGGGCATGAACATTGTTCAAACCATTTAGATCATGCCTTTTGTTTACATGGAGCGAACTTGAGCAAAACTATATAATTTAATATATAAGGCATTTGTAGTGGTTGATTCATTTTTAGTGATGTGTTAAGGTTTAGTTATGCTTAACACAACACTCCTTAACCCAAGATAGAGTTTTCATTTCATCTTGGCATTGTTCTTCAAAACCCTACTTGTAAGCTTCTCCATTTCCTTATCCTCGAAGTGAAAAAAACTATAAGTTCCATCTTCTTCTCCATTATGACTTGGTCAACTATTGACCCTCAATATATTTACTAATCACAACTAGATCACACTCCATGATCATACTCTATAAGTGACACCATATGCCATACATATAGGTGTAGTTGTTCTTTGAATATGTTTTCATTATAGCTATATTATCTTTATATGACTAGAAATATATCTAATCCCATATGTCATCTCTTGTAAGAATATTATAACATCCTTGCAACAAATAACGATTCTAGATTCACAATCACCAACATAGTTTTGCATTCTCTTTTCCATTTTATCCATTATTTGTAATTCCAATAAAATGATAAATTAAAGAGGGGGAAAATCTAGATACTTAGATTGGTACAAGCCTTGTTTCTTAATACCATTAAGTAACTTTTCATGTATAGATCTCAAACTATGAACTAGGAACTTAATGGTGCATTTATCTTGATCAATTGATTGTCTTATTGGTTCTATGTGGCTGTGTGACTCCATTATCCTATCATGACCAGATTCACAGGACATATTACAGAGATATCTTGCCCTCCACATCACCTTGGAGCCCTTTTTAAGCCATGGGTCAGTTCTGACATTTAGGATTAGTATCAACTATCGATACTGACCACAAATAGCAAAATTGACCCAAGTCCCCTTTTAATTTATTTTGGGCATGTTCCATTTTATGACCATTGTTTGAAAACTTTTCAAATTATTTTGTGGGCATTTGCACACCGTTAGGTCCTTAATTCAATGTTAGAGACTCATATATATACCAAGCTATTATAAGGTATTTTAGGACAAGCACATTGCATTATCAAATGCTAAAAAATATTACATATTGCACCTATAGAATTGCTAGATTAAAATTTGAAGATTATAATGATCAATTCATATATGCATGTTGTACCAAGGGAAAGATAGGGGAAATAAAAGGTAGGCTTGCATATATAATTACACACATAAACACTAACTAGAGAAATGCATTCAAGTTTGAGTTGTCTTCGGAGTATTGAACATACAGGTGCTCCAACATGACACTATAAATAGACAAATTTAGAAATAAACATAAAAAATGTAGTTAACATCACCCTGGAAGAAATTAGTCACTCTCTATGTCTAGGGTTAGTTCTAACCACTATAGTTATTATCAACTGCTAATACTAACCACCAAATCCAACAAATCCAACCATAAGAAAGCAGGTGGAGGTAAATCATGGATAATGTAGTGATACAATCCTGAGATGTAGAATTCAGATAATCTAACTTCATATCCGAGTGAGAAATAAAATAAGAGCCCTTTAACCTCTTGTATAGTCATTACTATATTTAACATGTATATATGTATATATTTTGTAAATCAAAATTAAGGCATTATTCTAATCATTTCTATCCTATTAGGGTTTTTAATCCAAATTAGGTTAATGCACTAGTATGACTACCTCATCAAGATGTATCCAATGACTATTACATTTCTTAAGGCTAAAAGAACTCGAGAGCCCAATATATTTTCCAAAACATAAGGTCTATATCATTGCATTAACCCCACAATGACAAATCCAATGACTAATATATTTCTCAAGGGTGTAAAGCCTTAATTCTAGAATTTTTTTACCATGAATTACCCGATGTAGATAAAAACCTAGAATTCCATTAGATAAAAAGTTTATGATTTTGACCTGCAATTAGAATCAAACAAGCAAAGTGATGCAAGTTCCCATCGCTCAGACAAATATCTAAGAAAGAAAAAAAAATTACAAGAAAAATAACTAATTTACCTAAAATACATGTGTATTCTCCCTTAAAATCCTTAATATGGAACATAAAATTTTCCCAACTCGAATATCTGATATTATTTGTAATGAACTTACTATATCACAATCACATATTCAAAACAATAGATTGTAATTTAACAGATGACAAGAACATATTAATAACACATACTCATAAATAAGAGTATAATAGATCATAATAGAGAAGATTCATGTAACATAGGTAAAATGAAGAGCATGATATTGAAATATACGGCTGAGCCTCTTTGAGGGGGAAACCTCAATAATCCGTATAATGAGAGAAAATTTATTTATATGATATTCAATACTCGACACTATTTTCTATATACACCCTAATTAAGCTACAAGGACTCCATAATCAAATTAAACTAATTACTCCAACCAATATACAATATAGAGATTATCAAATAACTGCATTAAAGACTATGTGCATCATATGTCAATCACACATATTCCAAGATACCAAATATGCTAAGGGCATGGCATACTTTTTGGTCATGAAGAGTCTGGCATAAATACTCTCAACAAAAAGGAAAGCAAGAACAATATTGACACAAATAATTTTATCTTGAAAACCCTTATGTGATAAAAACCAACTAGGATCTAGAGGTTAGGTTCAATTTTGACATCTTTTGAGAGGTAAGGAAGTACATGAATGTCATGTCCAACAATGACATAGGAGAAGCATTTAAGTAATCAATAATTGTTAAGTCTTCTTCCCATGTCGTCTTTTCTAAGCCCCTCTTTATACCCTTTACACATTCTACTATTGGAATGCTTCACATTATATTGACAAAAAAAATAATTAATACAAACAGAAGGTTGCAAAGTAAAGCATTCGACACATCATGACTCAAAATCCTTGCCATAGAAATAAACCAACTCCGAACACAAGCCAAAAATCAGCGGATCTAGGTACAACTCACAGAACTACAAAAAAAATAGAAAGCAAAGATTTAAGCACATGTCACTGCCTCAAGAGGTGGAAGCAGAAGATCATCTTTGGGAAGCACCATCCAACCAGGGGGTTCCACATCAGGCCCTCCAGAGTAGTCCATCCATCAAGGGGTTCATCATGAATAGTGATAGGCCATCCATCAGTCGGCTCAAAAGGAACAACAATGCTAGTCGAAGAGTGCTAAGAAGGACCAACATCAAACTTGTCGTGAGAACTCCAGCCACCCCTTAGGGGAGGGCGAGGAGAGAAGTGGCCCCTTCCTCTGGATCGACTTCTACATCAATGCCCTTTGGGAGGAGGAGCTGGTGGACTGCAGGGCAAGGCATCAAGGGACATCTAGCTCACAGTGCAAGGGGCACTCCAATGGTCGAGGAGCTCTTGTATGTGGCAGAGGTCCAGAGCCATCTTTTCAACTTGAGATCGACTTTGCATAGAGGCCGAAGAAATAACAACCACCTTTTCATTAATAAAAACTGAAATTTCACAGGTTGATCATGATTAAATATAACATTGTTTTTAGCTTTCCATAACTGCAAGAGAATAATTACAGGGAAGAATTCGCAAAGAAAAATAATAAACACTAACTAATTAAAATAATCTCCAAATATATATGAAACAAAATTGTCAGAATAATATATACGTTGTCAGTGATTCACTCTCAATACTTTTAAAATTATATATATATATATATATAAAGAGAGATGAAATTCAATTGAACCCCTCCCAAAAAAAAAGATAATAATAATAATAAATAAATATTTATAAATTTTGATGGAAAAAGAATCTTAAAAGTTGAAGTTTCCAGCTAATAATTGAATGCAACTATTTTTTCACAAAAGAGGAAATATAATATGTGAGAAGCTGCCAATGAAGGTAGGTAGGTGCATGTGAAAAGGCCGCCTTTACCGAAAGTTAACGTCCGTATGATTGTTGAAAAATGGGAGTGCGTTATGACAATGGGCGGCAATGGCACATGCACACATACCATTTCTTCAATAAAACAAAATTTGAGTATACTTTGAGCTTTCTTCACTATTAAAGAAAAGTAAGTTTCTTTTCTTTTTAATAAAAAGAAATATCAAACAAGAAAATGGGTGTACAATCGAATGCTTTTATTTTAATAGTAATTTTATTTTATGATTTTTTTTATTTTTTTTATTGAAATTTTGTTTTTATACAGATTAGATGTACGTAATATTTTTTGGATTTAATGTGAAGGACTCATGGATATTCATTTTGTCGAATTTATTTATAATAGAATCTCAGTTTTATCTTTTTTTTGTATCTCTTAAGATTCGTTCTTGGTGGATAGTTAGGCAATACATTTTATATCATTATCTTCACCATTATTTTCAATTTTATATATGTTTTTTTTTTAAATTATTGAATTCGAGTTCTTTAGTATATGAAAAAAATGCTACAGTGCTACTTAAAGATCTTTTTGGCTCACTTTCGAATTTATTTTTATTAATTTTGAATGGAAGTAAATCATAACCTCGCACAAGATAAACGAATATAAACATTATATTTTGTAAATCCTAAAAGTGAAGAAAATGTTATATTACTATGCAATTAGTGAAAAATATCATTATCTTTTTAGAGGTTCACATTAATTTTTTAAGACCTTCATTCTATATGAATACCGGAAATATTTAACTTTATTTATCTGTTAAATATTTTAATTTTAGAAGAGAACACTTGAATTAAAAACTTTACATATCAATAATTTCAAAAATATTAATTCACACTTCCAAACAATAAACTACAAAATATATATATATATATATATATATAAAATCCAACTCTATAAAATTATATATATTTATTATTTCTTTAAAAACTTATTACCTCCGAATACTAAAATCAATACTTCTTATTAAAATGTTCTAATAACTTTATATATATTTAACTCTTCCTTTATATATTAAATTCATACATTATCCTCTTCAATCACATTAATCATTCTTGACCTATTACAAATGTTAACACATAAATTTAAAATACTATTAATAAATTACTATAAATCTTATCAAATTAGATTAATTTATCAATATAATAAAAAAGCTAATCATAGTTTAACATTATGAACTAGCTAAAGTACAAAGTTTTTGTCATGCAAAAGAACAAAAGGATATACATAGAATTGACATTTGTCATGCAAAAGGTAAAACCATTAAAAAAATGTTAAGTGCCATGCCTCTTTCCAAGTCTAGCATATTAACATATTTAATGTTTAATGATGTCGACTTGAATTTATATTTAGATTTAGTTTTTAAAAAAAAAAAAAAAAAAAATTAATGAAATAAAACAATATTATTTAAAAATAAAATTATAATATCATTCACAATAACGATAAGTGTTATGAGAACACATGTTTGAGTTGAGCACATTAAATTGTTAAAATAGGTTTAGAAAGAAAAAATTTAAAGCAATAACAATATATAAGATTGACAACTATAACAATTATAACAAGAAATTAAGCAACCATACCAAAAAGATTAGTGATAGGGGATCTTAGTCAATTGGTTTGCCCTAACTAATATTTAAGTGGTCATCTCCCTCAGAGAAGGGATTCCACAAGGTGTTCATATTGTTCATTGGGTCCATGATCTCTTCAATGCAAGCTGGAGTGCTATTAGGAGTGGTTATAGTCTGGGAGATTGTAAGAGCAAGGCACGTAAACTTGTCAAGGCAAGAAGGAGACAAATTTCATGTTGCACAAGAGGAGGAGCCAAATTACCATGGTGCACAAGATGAGGATCCCAGTCTCCACATTGCATAGGTGGAGGATCCCAATCGCCACTTTGTATTAGAGGAGGCGAGTGCCTTCATGACTTAGAAAAAAAATGGATCAATTATATGAGAGGCGTGGCATGAATGACTCCTCCTTGTGACCTCCCCTTAGAGTTTTGTTCTTTCAAGGCCATAAAGGAAGCATGTGATCAATCATGCAGAGTGTCTTTTCCCAATGATTTAGTAATGTTTAGAGATGGGCGACCTCCAAATCCACCTTACTTGTCTATAATTGAATCTTTATACACACATTTGAAATAATCATGGTCTTGTTATAATTAAAAAATTGAACATCAATTGTAGAGTTAACAAATAATGTTGCATTTTGTTCTTTCCAAATAAAAATAATAAATTCCACCTAGAAAGTATGCTAAATCTATGTGTATCTTGCAAGAAGCATAAGGCAGTTACCAAGGAGAATGTTTTTTCTAGTTGAAGGGCTCTGTCTAAAACAATAATTTGAAAATTCATGGTTCCAGGTCAAAGACAACTATACCTTTTATAGAACCAAGACAAGTGCATAAGTGTCTCAGTATGCTTTCAAAATGGACATCTGGGTTGAAGAATGCTTAAATAAATAAGGTGTCAGACTAGAGGTAATCCTTGATAAAGTAGGCACCAATAGAAATGTGCAAGTTTCAGTGTAAGAAGGAATTTTATATAGTTTGAAATCCCCTGATTCAAGTATGAGGAACATAATTAAGAGACCATCAAACATTGAGCTTATCAACTATCAGTAGCTGAGGAAAAATCCAATCACATTCATTACTAACCTGAGTCTTGTCCTTCCACCATGGTCTATCAAATATAAATATAATTTTTCTATAGCATATCTATAGGTATTGCATCAATGAATTCTTGGCAAGACTCTTTATCATTGTTTCTTAAACAAAACTTAACTCTAAACTCAAGCTACGACAGCTAAGTTTTAGTTGATTTTCAAAAACTGTCTTATAATGTGCATATGGATCTTCTGAACCAATTGATTGTATGAACCTAAGGCACATTCACGAAATGGATATCATAAAAATTAATGAAATTAAACCACGATAGAGATTACATGTTTATGGATAGAGAAGAATTGTATCTATTTTAATTCCAAAACATCAAGATCTTTATTTTTTTCTCAATCTTTCTAAATAATTTTAACTACAAAAAAAACCAACAATCTTGACTAGAGCATATAGGATGATAAGGTTATGGAATCATAAAACCTTCCAAGTCACATGTATGTAGGGAAAACCTTCAAAAATACTATATTTATGCATGGAGCAATGCCTTGCAACTAATGTTAAGATGTCCCAACCCTATAGTCTCCTTAAGGAGACTTAGGTTATTCCTCCATCTTTGTTTTTTTAAAGTATTTTTTATGTTTAATTAAGTCAACCAAAAATTAAAATTTTGGTTTCACATCACTCTTTAGGCATGCACAATCAACTAGGTATTGGGATATCAAACCCACTCCAATCTATGTGGCATAAAATTTCATTTTTCACCCATGATAATTATCTCTTAAAGCTATGATTACAAATTTTATGAGGTAAAAATGAATGTATATTTCCAATTTTAAGCTCACTTTTACCGCAAAGGCTTATAATATTAGTTACTTTCTTGATTTATCTTTTTATTTGATGTTAATATTTAAATATTACTTTCCAAACACTGTGAGTGTTTGTGATGAGATATGTTGTTGATTAATACATGTTTGACATTTTTATTTGTTATGTTATTTAATTATATTATCAGTTTTATTGATTTATTATAATAATTATTTTTTATTATAGAGACAATTTCTTTAGTTTTTATTTTCGAAATATGATTATCATTGTTTTTACTACTCTCAAATTTTAAAGGGAGAAACCATGTTCCATATTTATTTATTTTAGTACTCTAATTATTCTTCGTATTAATGCACATATGATTATATATGGCATTGGAGATTGGAGGCCCGACACACATAAGTTACCACAATTTAATTCCTACTGACTTCAAGACTTATATTTTTGAGATGGTTTGGCTTGATTTGACTCTAGGGCATGACCACAATTAGGTCTATATATGATTTATGATTATCACATTGTGAAGTATCATTGGTTTCAATACTTCACATTTTTATTTCATTTATTATTATTTATATTTAATAAATTTTCATGTAATAAATAATATTTTTACAAGATTTGGTACAAATTTCTATTCACAAAATTTAATAGGTGCATATGCACATCCACACAAATCTAGTTGCTGAAGATTCATATTGATAACAACACTAGGTTTATTATTTCCAATCTATATTTTCTATATTTTAGTAGATTATTTTTCATGTACATGTACTTTTTCATGTCTGCAATAAGTGTTGGATCTGCTGTGCGAGCATTAAAGTTGTTAGAGGAGCTTCAAGATTGAAAAATTTGCACCCCCCTCATTTTCTTTAATTTGATATGTATACATATACATATATTAAATTAAGGTATTATATAGACACCCAATTTTACTACAAGGATAGTTATTATTCATAAAATTTCACTATTTTAAGGTACTTGTATGTTTATGGATTATTTATTTAGATCAAAATCTTGTTGGCACATTTATCAAGGTTTTTGAGCTTTTTTTAGGGAACATGATCCATATTTCTCTCTTTTCTCCTCTTTCTCTCTCATTTCCCTTTTTTTCTCTATTTATCAAAGAATCATATAGTGTACATTTATGGGGCACTAGAAATGCACAGTGTATGGTTCTGGGTAGGTCGGTGCACCAGTGTCATGTGGTACTAGTTTTTGAATTTTTCATGTATTAGATAACAACTTGTGCTCCAATAAGGTATATTTTTGAGTTCAAGAGGTATATAAATCCATAGATGCATTTATTCATATAGGACATGGAAAACACATATATGACACACATGCAAAAGACAATGTGAAAGTGCAAAATACCATAAGTTAAGCACTTAGATAAGAATTCAATTGGATTTGAAGAATTTATTTATTTTCCATATATTCATTCTAGAATGAAAGGTCATATATGATCAGACTTTGCATTCACTAGAATTCTTAGTAAACATGCATTATACTTTTTGTGTTTATTCGATTTCATACAAGTAGTATAGGGGCCTGATAAACATTGAGGGAAAACACATGCCCTCAATTACATCCCCCATTTTTTGGGGTCTTGTCTAGATGTTACTTCCCTATTAGGGTTTTCAAGGAGACCCATTTTCTATAGATCCAAATAATTTTTTTCACTTTTGATAATTGCCAAAATGAGACTTGACGGTTCTAGAAGAGTATACTGACAATACCAAAAGAATGCATTGATGGTTCTAAAGGATGCCTCTATTCACTTTGAGATTCTAGATTTTGTTTTCCTCATTTTATGAACATGATTTTTATTATTTATATCTGATAACTATCTCTAGATTTGTGACAAATAAAATAGTATTCTTAAACCCTCTCTTGTAATTCTATTACTACAATAAAATATTATTCTATACAATTAAATATCATTTTATTATTTTAACTATGATTAAACTTATTTTCCATGTGAGGTAGAGGGAGAGGGGATCACCCGAAGATAAATTATTGCATGTTGATTTAAATCCACTTTCCTAATAAAACCACTTCCATCATAAGATAAGAATTGTCATAGTCAATGTCATTTCAATGTAACCATATTAATTGTTATGCAATCAACTAACATGGAGTCATCAATATCAGATTTACCTCAATATTGCTTCCTATCCAGGAAAAATGTAAGAAGTATGTAGAATCAATACTATATAAAAATCTCACATAGAGCAATACATTCCTATATTATATTTTCAACATTTTTACATTTTAGGAAATCACTAAAAATGAAAAATTTATATTACATCACTCGCCTAATGTGTATAGTCAACAAGGTATCTCGGGCATTAAACTCATTTTTAACCCATGATAATATTATCTCATAACTATTATTACAAAATTTAAGAGGTAACAAGATATGCTTAGTCCCTCCCTTTAGGACTAATAACATGGTATGCTTAAAATTTGTAGTCATCTATGTTCAAAAATATGGTGGAGGAAACAATTGTTGAGGGTAAGGGTGAGGGTAAAGATGTTTCCCCCTTGGTTTTGCACCAACTGCAGATGCACCCCATCCCAAACAAGCAATCATTACATCCATATATCTTCTAGTATAAATTTATAAAATCAAGATGACTATAAATGCACAAGGTAAGGCTTATTATGATGGATTGTTATATCTCCAAATAATCATGTAAATGTAAACTGGTGCTTAAAATGTATTGATTTTCTTGTGTAATGTCTCAAAATTCCCCTATGAAAGACATGGGGACTATATTAGGGTTTCAAAATACTGAGAAAGTTGATTGCAAGGAGAAAGACTTTGTACCCAATCTTGTTTTACATGTTAATACTTTGAAATATATGAAACCACACTAGATTGATGAAGTTTGTTCCTTATATAATAACCTAATAGCAGAAGAATTGAGAGGTTACAATTTAGGCCATGCACCTGGTATAGGAAAAACATTCCTAGTCATTAGTTTTATTCAGAGTACTTTGGCCATGTACCTTGAGGAAAGACCACTCATTGTAGCACCCAAGATCATTTTAGGTTCTTGGGTGTATTCAAGTTAGAGATTTATAATTATATGATTTAGGCAATGTTTATGGCACTTTATTGTCCACTTTTTAAGTAGCAATTATTATTTAAAACATTTGAAAGATTTCCATTCATGTCAATGTTTGAGTGATATTGAAATAAACCATTCATGTCAATGTTTGAGTGATATTGAAAGAAATAATTATATCTAATGATTTACAAACTACTTTTGAATATTTTACACTTACCTTTTGGTGGGTGCTGACCCATCCATTTCCTTATTTTTACCTTGAGCAGTTGTTTTGTGTCAGTGTTTGGCAGGATCACATCAACAGCTAGTAGTGCCTCTTCTATTGCTTACAATACAAAGATAAGTGATACCTGTAAGCCATTCAAGGCCCTGCTAGATGTGGCTCTCATTAGAACTGCTATTGAAAATCATGTTTTTAAAGCTCTCAGGTTTGTAGATTATTTATTTTTATTTTTGAGGATTACATCCAGCCCACTTTAACTAATGTATCTTGTCAAGAATAATTTATGAATTTCATTTCTATTTTGATTCTAGCCTTGATTACATGTAAAAGAAGACTACAAAATCACCAATTATCAGTGACTTATTTAAATTTGAAAAAATCCTTATCAACACTTTACTATTTGTTTCATAAACACAATCAAAATCTATAGATATCAAACCAACAACCCCTCTTTTCCTTACTGCTCTATGGTATCACTATCAAAATTTTAGTATCCCTTTCTGCTCAACCATCATATCAATCCTCCACCTCCCACAAGGACTTGGCGCTATGTGCCCTTGTTAGTTACACGTTAATTTGCAAAAAAAATTGAATGTTACTAATGAGATATCTTGTTCAACATTGTTATTTTCTATATCATTGATTTATATAATTAGTTTTATCAATTTATCATGATTATTTCCTTGCATGGGAAATCTTTTTAGTTTTTATTTTCAAGTTCTGATTATCATTGTTTTCATTATTCCCAAATTTTGAGGGGTGAAACTATGTTTCATATTTATTTATATTAATATTTTGATTAATTTTGGAATTAGTATACATAAATTTACACATGATTTTTGGGATTGGATCTCAACATAGATAGGGTATGTCAATTCAATTCTCATTAACTCCAAGACTTATACTTTTAAGATGGGTTAGATTGATTTAACTGGAGAGCATGACCATGATAGGCCTATGTATTCTTTTTTATTATCACATTAATTTCAATACATTATATTTTACTTGTAATTTATTATTATTTATATTTAACCACTGTACATGTAGAAAATAATGTTTTGTAGGATTTGACATAAGTTTCTATGCATAAGATTCTATAGGGGCATATGCACATCCAAACAAATCTAGTCTATCCTAGGTATTCATATTTCCAACAAAACAAAGTGTATTATTTCCAGTTTGTATTTTCTATATTTTATTAGTTTATTATTTGAAAACTTATTTAGACATGCACCTATCTTTTTTCAAGTCAACAAAAGTGTTGGAACAGTTTTAGGAGCATTGGATTTGTTGCAATAGTTTTGAAAATTCAAAATATGTATTGTATCCCCCTTTATTTATTTTATTTGATATGTATGCACATACATATATCAAAGTGAGGTGTTAAATAGACACCTAATTTTAGTATGAGGGCAATTATTAGTCATAAAATATCATGATTTTAGGGTACTTGTGTGTTTATGGATTATTTGTTTTGATTAGGCTCTTATTAGTTTCTAGGCATTTTTATGGAACATGATCCTATTTTCTCTCTCCTCACCCTTAATTTTAATTTTTATCGATTTCCTTAAGAATCATACATTGTAAATTTATGGGGCATTAGAAATATAGGGTGTATAGTTTTGACTAGTATATACATAGTTTATGATTATATAACACCTCAGTCTTGTACACTTGTCAAACTCAGACCTTGGCTATTCCTCTAAGTTATGTACCTTTATCACTTTCTAAAGCATCACATTTATTTTATCTTGTATCCCTTGGTCTATCTCTTAGTCTGACTAGTCATCTATTGATGACATAGACCTTTTATCTTGTTCAAAATGCTTAAAACCTACTTATCTTACACCTATGCAAGTTCTGAGTATGTACTAACTTTTCTTCTCCCTCTATACTAATGTCTGAGATAGACATTTGTGTCAACACTAGTGTCTTGACCCAACATAAGTGTCCAATGCCCTAAATTCATCTAATATGCAAATGAAACATATCCTACTGGTCAACCTAAGTGATTTAATTTAATGTGAGTTAATTTTCTAAAGGGATTGATATAAATACAAGTTTAACCCTCATTCATTCCTCACATAGAAAATACCAAAAGAAACAAAGTTAACTTATCAAAAGCATTCAATCAAAAATTCAATTGATATTTTTTATTTATTTTTGTATCAATCATAAGGATAACACATATACAAGTTTGAAGTATTGAAGAAGCAACCCAAGAACTATATTTGATAAGTTACAAGCTAGATCATTGTTATACTTTGCACATATTTCATGATTTAAACATAAGCCAATACGTAAGGGACAACTACATCAATATAAGGCCATATTCAAAGTATTGGCTATGTAGGTAGCGCTCATTGATAGAGGGGTCTTTGGAGTCAGTTCAACACTATCTGCCCATTAACCCATTTTCCCCAAAGGTCACTATGAAGATGAAGAACTAGGGTTTTACAAATTCATGAGGAGCAAAAATCTATGACCCATATCTAAATGCACTAGAGTGAAGGTGAAATCAAACCCAAAAGCATCTAGGTTCTCACATCCTTTCTCAATAGGTATTATGTATAGGAAACTTATGTCAGGTTCAAACAATATCATTGATGCAACCATCCTAGGTCGATGTTAGCATTCATGGTTCCAGAAGCATCAAATCTAGAATATGATAATTATTTTAGAATCCTCTTCCAGTCTAATTTATACCTATTCTAGATCCAGAACTATATTAGCATTATAATAAGCTAAGTACATTAGTTCTTTGTCATTTCCATATCTAGCATAGTTGCACTTACTATTTTTAGCCTATCTCAGTTTAATAAATTCAATATATGTTTATATCTAAGTTTAACACCCAATTGGCCTATTGTAGATCTAATCATGACCTTTTTACATTGTCATTTATATATTCTTAACCATGTCTACCAAAGTAAAGGATACAAATCCAATTTAGTGTTAAACATTTGGTGAACCCAATCTTTAAACTCCAAACCCTAGGTCAATTATCATTTTCTAATTTTTTTTTTGTTGATACCTGATTGCTATAAAATATGTGCAATATGGATGCATCCATCACCCATTTTTGGTTTCAATATTTCATAGTTACTATGGTTTATTACATTAGTTGCCTTCTAAAATATATTAAGCAAATTCATGCCAATAATGTGAGGGTTTTAAAGTAGAAACAATACTTGATCTCTCTTCAAAATTCATTTTACAATGCTATAAAACCAATATATATAGATGATAACATGCATAATATCAACCATTTGTTCTACCTAAGTCTTATAGATAGATAGGGCCAGATAGAATGGCCAATATATTATCTAGGGGGGTCACTTATCTGTCACTATGGTATAGTCGACCATTGATCTCACATGGATATGGGTCAGCCTATTTATCTATATGGGCCAGATAGAGACCCATCTATTCTCTAGGGGCATAGATAATATATGTCATACCCCAACAATATATATCTATATAGATATAATGGTGGTGGGGGATTTGAGTGTTATCAATCTAAGACTCCCTCGATATCTTATCTTATGTCTAAGCCTTATCGTACTAGTTATATATATAAGGAGTCTAGTCCCATATAGAGAGGGGCATCACCTATATATCACTATGGGCTAGACCTATATATTCTCTAGGGGACCTATCTATCTATATGGGAATAGAGTGATGCTTGACTCATCTCTATAGAGCCCTTGACTATTCCCCTCTCTATATAGATGGTATCCCCCCACTATTTCTCTAGATGATCCCCTCACCTCGAACAAATAGGATAGGGGGCCCAAATCCCCACTCCCCATAATATAGAGTTTTTTTGGCACTCTGTAGATGTTATGTAGTCAAATGGATAGATAGGGCTAGCTGGATAGATAGGGAAACCCCTCACCCCAGACATATAAGATAAGCCAGATAAATATAGGGGGATAAGCTCATGTCTTGATAGATATAGGGGGCTACACTCAAGATAAGATAATCTAGTATGGGGGGCTCAACCCCTCTCTATCTATATGGATTTAGGTATAGGTCAAGGGAAGTTCAATCCTCAATTTATCGATATTGATCGAGCACCCTCGACCCAATACCAAGACCAATACCAATCAGTTGATAATACTGATACCAACCCAATACCAATGACCAATAAATGTGTGGGCCAATCGATGGGTGGATTAGGATGTGGATCTCTTTATACATATTGTATGTACACCTGATAGAAGGTCTTATACACATGATCCATGTCTAGATAGTCCATATCTTCAATTTTAAGGGGTCCAAGATTTCTAAGCTCTATGTTGTTGGGGGACTTAGCAAGGGTCTTACCACCATTGACTATGTGTAAGTCATTCAATCAAATGACAGCTAAAATATTGTACCCATTATTCACCCATGACTTATAATGTATTCTACAATCTATGTTGTTACTACTCAAAGAGGTAAGGTTGTTTAACCCATCCTACCACTTGTTAATATACAACAACTACCTCCTAAATCTAAGCTTATAATAAAATCCAAGGGATATGAAATTATTGAGCAATTGAGCTATACACATGAAAAAATTTCAATCCTTGAGCTCCTAAATCAATCTAATGTTTATAAGGATATCTTATATGAAGTATTATGTGAGACACACATTCCTATTGATATTGAGCCTGTTTATTTTGCATATATAAAGAAAAATTTCAATAACAATGCCAAGATCATTACCTTTAATACAAAATATTTACCATCCAAAGATATTAATGACCAAAATTTGACTTTATTCATATAAGATTAGGCATCAAATGGGCACTCGTTGATAATGGATCAGGCCTAAATATTTGTAGCATAAACTTCCTAATAGATATGGGTATTATCACCAATCTTATTTAAAAAATGGTTATGAATATAAAAGGATTTGATAAATCACAAAGCTCTCTAATTGGTCAAATCCTATTAGATGTGACATTGGGACAAAAAATAGTTTTAACTATTTTTTAGGTCATGTCTCAATCATTACATTATAATTTAATTTTGGGTAGACCTTGGATACATTCAATGAAATTTGCCCAATCTAAACTTCACCAATGTATAAAATTCATACATGATGGGACCTTATTCTCCATCCTTGTTAATGATGAACCTTTCAAAATTTTCAAAATGATATATTCTAAAACTAAAGGCATTCCTACAATGGTACTACATAAATAATGCATTCATATTGAGCACATACACACGTATGAAATAAGTGAGTGAAGTAAAATGGCTCCTTTGTCTCCAAATGTCAATAAGGGACTAAATACTAAGGCACACATCAATGTATATCAAGAACAAAAACCATTACTAAAGGAGCTAATAGAACCACAAGAGCACCTATTATTTGAGCTTCCTTTATTGGTCAGTACTGAGCAAAATTATGGTCATGTTTTAGAGTATTATTACAATAGTGGTGGCACCACTTATGATATAACAAATGAGAAAATGTAAAACTTAAATTTTGATCCACTTGATCACATGTCACACAACCTATTCAAACCTGTAGGTCCTAGAACATATAAATTAAATCCACTTGCAAAAAATATAGAACTGAATCTATATAAAGGCAAAACAAAAATGGAAAAAAAACATGTCAACATTTGTTACTCCATGCATCCATTTTGGTTATAGGGTTAATTTTAAGAGGCCCTAATAGATAACCTATTATAAATATTTGGTGAATCTAGGAAAAATTGATTCACAGTTATGGTGAATCCTCTATGGGTGCTAGCAAATCTATGATGATTATGGAAGAGTGAAAACAAGTAGTTTCCTATTTTTTCCATACAACCATTCAAGTGAACCAAAAGATAGATGATAAAAAGAACCACCAAAAGGATACACTAAACATGGATGAATTGAATGACTACATTGAAAGAATGTATCAGATGGATGCATCAAATGACTGTGATGAATGGTTGTGTTGGATGATTATGTCAGACAACTGTGTTAAACAACTGCACTAAATGACAAGTGCCAGCCAATGTACACTGAATGATAAGCATTGGTTGGTTGTGATGAATGGCAGACTGAGTAAATGGTGTTTAACAATGATGTTGGGTCATGTTATTGGGTGTCTAGTGTGGCCAGTCTATTGTTTGGTTGCTTGGTTGCCTCCCTTATCCTATAAATACTCACCCTCTACCCTTATTTTAAAATTTTTGCATAATAGATTTCTCATCCCCCTTTGACCAAACCCAATACAACTACCTAGACATGGAAATAAAATAAAATTTCAATAACTTTCTATGCCAAAACATTTTGAATATCGTACAATAGTTAGATACGTATAATGATTGGATTTTAAAATGTAGCTTTGGTGGCATGCTGTAGATTTGCTTGGATATCCTAGAGAAATAGGAAGTTCACATGTTATTAAAGGAGATATTTTTGAATATGAAGAGAAATCATATTTACAATAGGTTTATAAGGGGAATTCAGATTCCATGTATTAGGAGTTAGCAAAAATGATAGTGCTTCTTCTGTAAGTATTACCTTTGTTTAGACAAGCTGATAAGAAAAAGATTAAATAAAGAACTCATCAAGCTACCTCTGTTAACCATGTCATGGATCCATGAGATAAAACTACAATTCATCCATAATCATATTATTTAGCCAAAAAATGGTTGATAATGTCTATTGTGAAGATGTGGGGTGTGATTTAGATGATATGGATAATGAACAACAAGGATGGTAATTGAGCATGTCAAAAGTCATCCACATTTGCTAAAGGTTCTTGATATTGATGGCTATACTATAAGGATAGAAAAAATATTAGTCAATAAAAAACATGAAACCTTTGATGACATAAATATTTAACTGCTACATGGAATTCAGGATTACTGATCACCATATAGAGAGCCAAACCAATATGAGGAATTTATTTTACTTATAAGAGAAAATAAAGAGACCCTTGTAGAGGGGAGGTTTTTGCAATATTTAAAAGTGACAAATATTCATGCGAGTGATGTATTAGCTAGATATGACTACTTATCTTCACTTTTTTCTAATGGATATGTTTATGCATGGGGAAAAGGTCACTATGGAGCATTGGGCATGGTAATAAAATCAACATAACTATTCCAAAATTAATGACTGATGTCAAAGAGCATCGGGTAATGAAAGTTTTTTCAAGGAAGAGGAAGAATTTAGTTCATACATATCATATATTGGTATTTTATTTTGGATGGATGGGTCTTAGAAGCTTGAATTGTATGGACCGATATGTCTCCATTAACGTTGTAATTTTGCTAGGATTCAAAGAGAACTCTCAGTACATGGAAATATTTAGTCAGTGGATATTTACATTGATGGTTCAATAATCACAAATGATCTTAGGATAGAATTTCCTACAAGAAATCAATCTCATCCTCATAAATTCAATACCAAATGCGCTAGTGTTGTGGCAAACTTCAAGTCAACAAATCCATTGCAGACTACATTTGTGATGCACAAATTGCAACTGAAGGTTTAATATGCTACAATTTTAGGGAATGTAAGATACCCAAATCCTTATTATTATGTAAGGTTTTGTTTCATTTCAACCCTTGATAGTGAGAATTATGAACTTATAAAGACCTTTAATTAATGTCCTTGAATTGTAAGATCAAATTACTTGTCCTCAAGCAATTGTAAATTGGGATGTTCAAAAATTGATGATCCTTCCCAAATTATATCTTCTATCATAAATATCACAAATATGATCAAATATTGTAAGATAACAACAGTCTTAGTGTAAACCACCAAAATGTTAGGAGGTTTTGTATACTTTTTCCATGAAAATATCTTACAAATAACCAACACTCATAAATCTTTACTTTTCTGATTTTCACTCAATAACATAAGATAATAATACAAATATGAATATCTCATATAAATCTAGAGGTAGATTCCATTGACATGTATATTTCCAGTAGACATGTATTTTGTCTTACTCAATGATGCAGAGCTATATCAACTTCAAATACCAAACTTTGCCCTTTCCTTCCATTCAAGAAATATCTTTTGCTCATTCACTCATTCCCATTAGGAAATGCAATATATGGTTAAAATACACCTTAAAAATATTATATATATCTATACTAGTTTCTATTAACCTTTCAATAATCGACAAACCATCATTCAATAAACTGAATCCATATTTGTTTAAATACTCACATAAGCTTCATAACACTCTCAAAATGCATTTAAGTCAACAAAGCCTTTTCTTGGGAAATAAAAACATAACTATGGTTTCAATAACATCAAACCTTATATATAATTCTTCTACAACTCTTATTTAACCAATAAATCAATCTGACTACTTACCTTCTTTCCACACGCACCTTTCTAGGCTTTGTCTTCTACTAGCCCTATTTATGGGTAAAGTTCCTTGTTGGGAGCATATGATAGAACTTCACAAGAAAATAATCACATATTATAGGACCCAATTGGCCCATACAACTTCAACCAATCCTTTTGACACAACTCTCAAGTTAACTTGTACTTCTTTCTTGGGGCATACCTTCAATTAGCCCTCCATTTGTGCAAACCTCCTTATCCTAAACTATGTAAAAACTTTATATGAATTTTTTTTTACCTTTTTAGATACCCATTAATCTCTTATATGTGAATCAATCACTTTTTGAACAACTTCTTTGGACAAATACTCTTTTCTTCATACCACCCTTACCTCTTTAATACTTTCCTAAGGCCTAGCACTAGCATACAACCTTTTTTCATAATTTTTCATGCCTAGTGACTCTAAAACCACCTCCATAAGTGATAAGACATCAAATAATGCAAGATTACAAAATTTTGTGGTATTTTGATAGTTACAACTCAATATATGGCCCAAACCCTAGATTAGGGTTTATTAAGGCCTATCAACACTTGAGAGCATTCCATTAGGCATAAATTTTGTTGTGTTAGGTTTCAAAACCCAAAACACCTTAAAATGGTTTGTCTAGACCCTACACATATTTTACCTTCAATAAGCATGTTCTAAAAACACTCATATCTCTTTCAAACACCAAATCTCAGTCAACCAACACTGTATTTAGTCTCCTAAAATAGGGGTAGGCAGGGGATGCATGTTTATTTCAACTTAAAAGGAATCAAATAACTATATTTAGGTTATTAATACATTCCACAACAAACATAAACCCATTTTCAATCACCCTAAGTTTAAACAAGCTATCATGCAAAGATAATACACATAATTTCTGAGTCTTGTGGACTGAGTTTTCTTTCTCCACTATGAATAGGCCTAAAACACTAAATATCAATAAATGAGATCACTAAATACCTATTTTACTTAGCTTAAATAACTCACTAACTTAGTTTTACATTCCATCCAACTCATAAAAACTTTTTCTTATATTTAATACCCTTACTACCTTCGTTAAGAACTCAACATGCATGCATACAAATTATTGATATTGTCTTACAATAGAATGCATAAGGCCTATTTTTGAATAAAAATACTTGCATCAAAAAATATATCACATATGTGAATATTAACCTACTCAGATGATACTTTGTGGTCCTCACAAAACTTATTATTCTTTACTTTAAAGGAGTATTACTTTTCTAAGCTGTGGATTCCTATGAGCATAATCAGAAACTTAAAAATATTATAATTTCATTGCCACATTAAAACATGGTTATAAAAAATATAATTAACCTTTTCTATAGGCAAGAATCATAGTTAAACAAGGAACACGTTTACAAATCAAACACCATTGTTATTCAATTGAAACTTTTATTTATTACAAAAGGACTCAAACAGTCTTGTAGTTGTCTTGGTAGACCTTCCCCATTTTCTTGAGCATGTCTACCTTGTCCTCTCTAACCTCTATATACCACACATAATAAAACCTTAATACTAGTTCAAAAACTCTAAAAATAGACACTATAATGGTTTCTTGATCAAGAAACCTCTTCCACACCCCTTCACTACGTAGGGTGGTGAAACTAGATTACCACCTCACTTTTACAACTTGACATAATACATTCCAAACTAATTTAAGAAATCTATGAGTCCATACAAGGATGATTACAACATCATTTCAACATTACATAAAACCAATACTTTCTTAGACCCACTAGAACACTATCACTCCCTATTACATGCTTTGAAAATTCAAATTACAAAAAGGTGGGAAAACTTCTAAAGGTCTAAATTCAAATTTTAATCACTCCCAAGTTATGTTTCTAGCATTCTTAAGATGCCCCTAAATCAACAAAACTCTTTAATCCATTACTTATGATATAGTAACAAATACATGTAGAACTTCCATAGAATGTAAACACAAATCCTGTAGTGGCCCTGCATTGATCTAAGTTTTTCTTTCTCAAAGTCATAAAAATTTGCAAAGTCATAAAGACATCCTTCATTTATACTATCATATTTACAATCCCTTTATGGCCATGATATACCAAAATTCACAACTAATGCCATGCCATTTGAATTTGATGGTGATATTTAATTGATTGGTGTAATTCCATCTTGATTAAGTATATCAAGAATAGGATCTTGAGATAAATACAAGCTTACAAGGCATGTTATAGCTAAGGTCTTTACTAGTCCACAATTCTCACTATTAAGGGTTGAAATGAATCAAACCCTTCCCCAATAATAAATATTTGGGTATCTTACATTCCCTAAAATTGTAGCATATTAAACCTTTAGTTGTAATATGTGCATCATAGATATAGTCTGTAGTGGATTTGTTGACTTGAAGCTTGCCACAACACTAGTGCATTTGGTATTGAATTTATGAGGATGAAATCGATTTACTATAGGAAATGCTATCCCAATATCATTTGTGATGATTAAATCATCAACATAGATATCCATTAACTAAATATTGCCACATACTGAGAGTTCTCTCTAAATTCTTTTGAGAATTTTGAGCACTAACTTACTTACAACTTTATTAGAGATATCTCAGTCCATACATATCAAGCTTCCAAGACCCATCCATCCAAAATAAAATACCAATATATGTTCTGTAAGAACCAAAGGCTTCCTCTTCCTTGCACAAACTTGCATTTCCCAATGCTCCTTGACAACAATCACTAATTTTGGAATAGTTTTATTGATTTTATTACCATTTCCCAATGCTCCATAGTGCCCTTTTTGCCATGTATAAACATATCCATTGGAAATAAGTGTAGTTAAGTATTCATATCTAGCTAATACATGACTCACATGAATATTTTTCCCTTTGAAAGATTGCACAAACATCCCCTCTACAAGGGTCTCTTTATTTTCTCTTGTAAGCAAAATAAATTCCTCATCTTGGTTTGGCTCTCTATATGCTGCTCGGTAATCCTGAATTCCATGCAACAGGGCAATTTTTATGTCATCAAGGGTTTCATATTTTTTATTGACTAATCATTGTTCCATCCTTATAATATATTCATCAATATCAAGGACCTTTAACAAATGTGGATGATTTTTGACATTTTTGATGCAGGAGCATCTACATATATCTTGGCAAGACGTGGTTACGTTGGGATGATTGAATTCAAATTCTTGTTTCCCTCCAAATTGTGTTTAGATTTCAAACTTTTACCTTGAGAGTAAATGTAATTTTCAAAAGTGAAAAGTGAAAAGGTAAAATTAGGTAAGAGAATCTCCATGTTCGAAGCCAATCTTGGCTTAAAGAGCAAATGAGGGGAGTGGTTGAAATATTTCAACCATAAGATATTAGTCTTCTCCAAATTAGTATATTGTTAAAAATTAAAAAAAATTGTGTTTTGTCTTGAGCCCAAGATTGGGCGTAGAAGTTAGAGAGAAGATTCTTTAAAAATAAACAAAGTAAGATATGCATTGGAAGATGAGAGGGACGAAGAGGAAGGTGGTGAAGAGGAAGGACAGAAGGAGAATGTCTTATCCAGCAAAAGACTTGGAAGATAATGAGGGATGATCAAATTATACAGTCCTGAATGGTATATTAGAAGGTCTTCTTCTATTGATAGGGGCGATTAACCATTGATAGAGCTCACTAAAGTATCCCATCATCTACTGCTCGCAACCAAAAAGAATATGGCGAGTTGAGATAGCTATGTTGGAAGATGGAGCGGTTCTTCATTGGAAGATGGGTCAAGCCAAACTAAGGCAGATGTTTCTTTAAATCAGACCAGGCACATTCCTTACAGACCTAAATCTGCTTGTTCTGTATGCATACAAAGTGTTTTGGCTGCGTCAAAGAAAGAACACAGATGTCATCACCATTGATAAGAATTTTGAAGTCAGGAGTGAAGGCAGGCTCGAGCTTGAGGAATATGAATGCATTATGGAGGCATCGTGAACTTGGGACGGATATATATATATATATATATATATATATATATATATATTTGATGCAGCTATTATGGATAGTAAGGGATGTTCTTTGTCCATTATAGCATTTGATTTATCTACTTGGTAAGATGTTTGTAACCATGGAAAATATACATGAACGCTTTGGATGTATGGATCAAAATTACATAATATTCTTAAATTACTGCCTGCAACTGTTTTTACATTATTGATTTGAGAAAATGTGACAAGCCTATAGTCAACCCTGTCAGCCCATGACGACTCCTAATCTCATCATTGCTAAGATTCTTCAAATGTAGTTTGTAAATGTTTTTGTTTTCATTGTTCGTTTCTATGTATTCCTTCCATACTGAAGATTAGTTGGGTTACAAGGTCATATAGATGAAATTCCAACATGCCTCCCATGGCTAAATAAATTGTAATGGTTAAATATCTCATGATTCAAATAGAATTAGGATATTCATGTCAATATTTATCCAGCATGCTTCACGAGAACATATTCAGGCCTTTCCAGGTCATAAGGGAGCTGTGTCTTGTTTAGCTTTTCAGCAAGGCACACAGTAACTTATATCAGGATCATTTGATTGCACAATCAAATAATGGAGTGTAGAGGACAGATCCTACATGGACACTCTATTTGGTCATCAAAGTGAAATCTTGACAGTAGATTGCTTGCGAAAAGAGTGAGTTATTTCTGTTGGATGTGATCACACTTTGTGTTTATGGAAGGTTCTTGAGGAGACGCAGTTAGTCTTTAGAAGGCATGCTTGCTTTAATAGAGAGGAAACACTGCTAATGTCATACATTATTTTCCCACTTAGTCACTCATCAGTGCATTCAAATTCTCCATTTCTCAAAGCTTTCTAGATTCTATGGACTCTGCAAGTTCATAACTACAGACTCTGCAGGTTCATAACTACGGACTCTTTAGGGTCATTTTTATGATTTTGTGTTGATGAATATCAGTCTGAGGATAGCCTCGCACCATCAATTTGGTATCAGAGCTTGAAGCTCTTGGGATTTGATAATTTATTAATAAGTTGCTGTAGAATTAAGAGAAGAGATCTTTAGAATGGTTGCATTTGTTAATGATGTTGCAGTTGTGAAGAATTTGGCAAAGGGATCAACAGGACAAAGCACTAGAAAAACCCTATGGAGGAAAGGTATGAGTAACTTTGATATTTGATTTGAGTTTATTTTGTTTGAGAAGCAAACAAGTCAAAAAGGAAGTCTTAAAGCCATTGAGGCTTGACAAGAGAGAAGAGAAGCTTGGAAAAGCTCAAAAGTAAGGGAGTAAGTGAATGCTCAAGAGGAAGATCCAAAGCAAGGTAAGCTTGGATTTGTGATTTGTGTCTGTTAAAGTGTTGTATAAAGAGTTGTTGCAGGATTGAGAAAAGGATCAAAAGACTAGGATGCAAAAGGTCTAGGTGAGATCAAGGAGATTTTCAAAAGACCAGTCAAGGAGAAAGGCGTGGGTGAGACAAGTGGACCTAAAGGGATCAAGAGACCAAGGTGGAAAAGACTTGGGTGAAGATCTCAGAAATGGAAGTATTGTTGAAGGCACTACAAAGCAACAAGGTACATGAGGGCACCAAGAAGAAAGCAAACATCCAAAAGAAGAAAGGTATGGAGAGTATTGCAATTGATAAAGAGATTTATAGTTTGAAAAGAGATTTAGCTAAGTTTGTAGATAGATATGAGTCTTGGATGCAGATGGACAAGCAAGCATGGGTATGGCCAATGAGGAAGAGGTTGAAGTGGCCAATTGATCTCCTAATGAAGAGGAGAAGAAGGCAAAATGAGATTGCCATGAAGAGAGAAGCCCATAGAGGCAAGAGGATGAGTAGGTTGCCAAGTGAGCAGCAAGAGGAAGAAGTGGAGAAGAAGGTTCTCATTATGGAGAACAAGAGAAGAGAAGAAGAAAGAAAAGATGAAGTGCCAGGAAGAGCAGTTCAGAAGATAAGAGTGTGGGTGAAGAGAGCACTCATAGGGACCTTGTGGTCTCTTGTTTTTATATCTAATGTTGTCTTTGCATGGGTAATTGTAGGTATGAGCAGCCTTGTGAAGGTCAAGAGAAGGGCCTTGGAGAGTGAAGAGATTGGTGCAAGAGAAGACACCAAGTACACAAGTGAATGTGTAGGAGAAAAGAAAAAGTCTGTTGTTGTTGATAAAGAAGAAGAGATGCATTGGTTAATGCATGAGGGAGGTGTTGAGGAACCCCTACAATCAAGAGAAGAGATGGAAGATGAAGATGACTTCCATGATACCATTGAATTCCAAGAAGAGGCAAGAGAACAGCCAAGCATAAAGGAAGAGAAAGATTGCTCCATAGACCAAGCTATCAAAGAGGTAAATGAAGTGTTAAGACCTGATTTTGATTGTTATTGTGAGCATGAAGCTACTAATGTACAGGTGCAAGAGTTAAGGAAGATGATAGAGCCCTCAAAAAGAGAATTTAAGCATGGGTATGTGATGCCTAAATGGTGGAAGAAGCAAACTCCCAAGCAACAGGAAGTGCTGGTACAAGAACATGGTTATAGGATGCCTAAATGGCTTGTGAAGTCAAATGATAAGAAGAAGAAACAAGTATGGGTGCCTAAGAAGGCAAAAAGTGAAGATGTGAGTGTTGAGGCAACAACACCAAGAAGTCAATGGAAGAGGACTGCAGGTGATTCAAGTAGCCAAGAGAATGAAGGTGAGATGGTGAGTATGGAAGAGGCATTCCATGAAGACAGGATGCTTGAGAGGTATACCAAAGAGGCAAAAAGTAAACAAATTGTTTATGATGATGTTTTTGAATCATTTAATGATCTTTTCATGAGAAATGACAAATAAAAAGTGGCTATGTGGACTAATATGCTGTCATGTCCCCTTTTCAGTTGACATCTTCAAAGTTGATGGTTATCCTATTATGTGACCCTTGTAGGCTGATAGGATGGATAGAGGGTCATGGTGGAGCTTAGCTTGGCTTTGATTAATAAAATTTGTCTAGTTGGCTTTCGTTCAGGCTCTTTCAGACATGTTTTCCTGAGTTCCTTTTATATATGGATTTTTGGCACTTAGCGGAGCATCCCTATTATGGTATGGTCATGTGCGGAATCACTCCCTGGTTCACTAGCTTCAGACGGTTTGAGGATCCGACATGTATTGAGGGAGATATTAATATTTGATTGATTTAATCAAATATCAAATATTAATTATTTGGCTTATTTTTAATTATGAAACCCTAATTGTTAATTATGAAACCCTAATTAGGGCAAGCACACCTTTTTGGAGGATATAAGGGTTTCTCATAGGAGGGAGAGTCATTATTATGATTATTGATTATTGATTATTGCTAAGAATTCTTCTGAGAAGACTGAGCCAAGGGTTCCAGGATTCCATTTGCATTGGAGAATGTCCACTCTTCAGTGTGTGTGATTTAGAGGTTGTGAGATATCAGCTGATCTATTGCCAGTTTGAGGGATAGCTTCATACAGAAGTTGTCACAGAGATTTATAGGTATTTACTTCATTAGGTTTTGCTTTTAGTAATTGTCCAGATATAGCTTTACCATATTAGTGCCATATTTCTTGGGATCTGGCATCCAAAATAGAGGCTACACTATTTTTCTACCACTATACGGGATCCGTACCCTTCTGCATCAGGTTGTACAGAGCCGCAAGTAGCTCAGAGACCGACTTCAGCAGGCCAGAGACTGACATCGACCAACTTCACACCGACGTCGGCATAGTACACTAACTAAAGGAGACCGACGATGGTAGTATATCAACTGATGATGGCAATATAACCAATGTTGGTGACTGTGTTTTGACATAGAAACTTGAGCCATTCCAGATTCAAGTTTTATTTCTAGATTTGCAAAAGACTAGGTTTTTAAGATAGTATTTTCATATTCTTTTATATGCATGATAGAGGACATCTATTGTAATCATCTAGATGAATAAATAAGATCATTGATTTTCCAGTTAAGAGATTATACTATGGTTTATTTGTTTATTCATAATTATTTGGCAAAACTCACAATTTTTCTTATTACATGCATAAAACACCCAAAAAATTAGAATATACAGAAAAGTAATTTTAAATATCTAGTTTTAGAATTCAAGGGAACAAGGGGATATTACAGTGGTATCAAAGCTAAATCCTGCCATCTTGAGGGTTTGACAATCTTATACTGCCACAAGAGTTGGGACCACACAGGTATTTCACACACAGTAGAGCTTTGCTTGAAGGCAATCAGGTTTTAGAATAGCAGTCGATCACCATGAGTGACAGGTGTGAGAGTAGCCCACACAAGGGCCACAGGCATAATGATGATTAGGACACCAAAGAATTCTTCTGAGTTATGGTTACAGGCTAACAACAGATGAATCAGGCAATAAAGGCACTCATTACTATGGTAGAGAGGATGAACCCACCTGTTAGATAGAATAGGGAGCAAGGAGATAATAGGAGTGCTACTATTAATCAGAGACCACAACTGACCCATTCCAGGACAGCTGATAGGCCTACATAGCCTACGTTTGTTCAGGAAGAACCAGAGGTTCTAGTAGAGGAGGTAGCAGGAGATCCCCTATTTGCTGACACACTTATGGAAGTGAATGAGGAGTGGGAGTTATTATCACCTGAGGTCAGAGAGAGGATTAATTTTGATCGGTTCATCACATAGAGGAGAGAGCATAACCAAGGTCGACAGGATTGGAGACCTAGACACTAGAATAATGATCTGAAGCATGCTACGAGCAGGCTCACACTAGTGATGTTTGACGGTAGTGGCAAGGTCACAACACAGGCCTAGATTAGCAAGCTAGACACATTTCTCATGTTGCATCCGATGGTTGAGGGAGATGCTATCAGATATGCGACACTGCATCTTGAGGGAGTAGCTCATGATTGGTGGCACCACAGGATGGTGACACTCCATCATGATCAGATCACATCTTATCAAGAGTTTGTGGATAGGCTGGTGGAGCATTTTGATAGGAGGGATCCGGAATCCTATTTCTAAGAGTTGGCATAGTTGCGCTAGAGTGGCAGTCTAGAGTCTTACATTGGTGACTTCTATAACTTATCAATCATGGTTCCTGACATTTCAGAGAGGCGACTTGTAGTGCTCTTTATGGAGGGATTGATAGAACCATTGAGAGGTTGGATCAAAGGCTTTGATCCTCCTTCATTACAGGTAGCTATGAAGAAGGTGCATAGTATGGAGATGGCAGGCCCATCCAGTAAATTTAACTCCAGAGGTACTTCTTCATCCAGGGACCATAAGTACTCCAACAGAGATAGAGAGGGATTAGATTTCAACAAAGATAAATCAGGTGTTAAGAATGATTCAAAGGCCAACCCAGCAGCACCACCTTTGGATCGAGAGGCTCTTAATGATCTACGTAGGAAAAAGCTTTGCTTCTTCTGCAAAGGTCCATATGATGCCAATCACGATTGTCCTTTAAGGCCTAAGGGCAAGGCAAATCGTGTGATGTGGGCGTATTATGAGGATTCAGAATCAAAAGATTCTAAATAGTGGGATAGTTATGAGGAGATAGAGGCAGAGGCTTTAGAGCCTAAGGCAAAGGCAGATTTAGAGCTTCACATACAAGAGGCACGCCTATCCAACATTCAATTGGATGATTCATTCAGACTCTGTGGAGTTTTAGTGGGACAGAGGGTCACCACCCTTCTTGATACAGGAGCCACACATAATTTTATAGATGCTAGATTTGTGGAGAAGCGTGGACTCACTACTGAAGATTTTGAGGGCATTAGAGTTAAGGTGGCCGATGGTCACACTCTTAGGTGTGAGCAGATGATTAGAGACCTCCCATTGCGCTTGAACAACTATGAGTTCAAGGTTGATTATTATGTGGTGAACATGGGGGATATAGACTTAGTCTTTGGTATGAAGTGGCTTCATTCCCTTGAGGAAGTCACTCTTCATCTCAAGGACATGGAGGTTCATTTTGATGTTGGTGGCAAGACACATATTCTTAAGGCAATATGGGGCAGCAACATCAAAAATATGTTTTTTCATCGGATGGAGAGACTCATACCGCATGATATGGGAGAGTGCACTGTGGAGTCCACATTGGCACCAATACAGGAGAGACATGTGGATGAGCTTGGTCTTGAGGTGAGTTCAGTTCAGGAGTTAGCACATGTGGTAGGCACTCTGCTTTCTGTTATAGTCAGGTCACATGTTGATGATGATATGAGTATGTCTAGCATTCACATTCCAGATTCAGATATTATTCAGGTGAGGAGTTTACTTGAGTTGCCAATTGATTTCCATTCATGGATTGGATGTTGGGATCCTTATCTTGGTGCTAGGGATGATGTGACGCCAGTGGATGAGAGTTGTGATGGACATGGCATGGAGTTTGCATTGATTGACAGTGGTGGAGATCATGGCTACATTTGGGATCCAGGTGGATTGATTGGTTTATCATTCAACGATTTCTTGAGGGCAAGCAATTTTAGGAGGGGCAAATTGTCATGTCCCCTTTTCAGTTGACATCTTTAGAGTTGATGGTTAGCCTATTATGTGACCCTTGTAGGCTAATAGGATGGATAGAGGGTCATGGTGGAGCTTGGCTTGGCTTCAATTAATAGAATTTGTCCAGTTGGCTTTCATTCGGGCTCTTTCAAACATGTTTACCTGAGTTCCTTTTATATAGGGACTTTTGGCACTCAGTGGAGCATCCCTATTATGGTATGGTCATGTGCGAAATCACTCCCTGGTTCACCAGCTTCAGACGGTTTGAGGATCTGACATGTATTGAGGGAGATATTAATATTTGATTGATTTAATCAAATATTAATTATTTGGCCTATTTTTAATTATGAAACCCTAATTCTTAATTATGAAACCCTAATTAGGGAAAGCACACCTTTTTGGAGGATATAAGGGTTTCTCATAGGAGGGAGAGTCATTATTATGATTATTGATTATTGCTAAGAATTCTTTTGAGAAGATTGAGCCAAGGGTTCCAGGATTCCATTTGCATTGGAGAACATCCACTCTTCAGTGTGTGTGGTTCAGAGGTTGTGAGATATCAGCCGATCTATTGCCAGTTTGAGGGATAGCTTCATACAGAAGTTGTCATAGGGATTTACAGGTATTTACTTCATTAAGTTTTGCTTTCAGTAATTGTCCAGATATAGCTTTACCATATTAGCACCATATTTCTTGGGATCTGGCATCCAACATAGAGGCCGCACTATTTTTTTGCCACTGTACGAGATCTGTACCCTTCTGCATTAGGTCATATAGAGCCACAGGCAGCTCAGAGACCAACTTTGACAGGCCAAAGACTGACATCGGCCGACTTCACACCAACGTCAGCATAGTACACCGACCAAAGGAGACTGATGGTGGTAGTATATCGAATTACGGTGACAATATAACCAATGTCGGTGACTGTGTTTTGACACAAAAACCTGAGCCGTTCCAGATTCAGGTTTTATTTCTAGATTTGCAAAAGACCATGTTTTTAAGACAATATTTTCATATTCTTTATATGCATGATAGAAGACATCTATTGTAATCATCTGGATGAATAAATAAGATCATTGATTTAACAGTTAAGAGATTATACTGTGGTTTATTTGTTTATTCAGAATTATTTGGCAAAACTCGCAATTTTTCTTATTACATGTATAAAACACCCAAAAAATTAGAATATACAGAAAATCAATTTTAAATATCCAGTTTCAGAATTCAAGGGAAAAAGGGGATATTACATATGCAGCAAGGAGAAAGTTTCAAATGGATGAATGATGAGGAAAGGGGAGAGTATGCAGCAAATCAATGCCTCATTGAAAACAAAGAACAAACAAGATGGCTTCAAGCAGAGATTGAAAAGAGCAAGGAGGCACAAGGTAAGGGTAATTTAATTATATTTGATGAGTATATTGAAGAAGTTGGTTTATGTGAAGACAAGCTAAGAAAATATGAGATAAGAGGTGAAGGGCAAGTAATCCTTAAGAAAGAAGGACCCAAGTTTGATGAAGTGAATGGGGAGATAGATGAGAGATCACTAAAGAAAGAGTTGAAAATGTTGGAAGAGCTCTTTAGTTCTTCAAGAGAGCTACATACAGGTATAAGCCATGGTGAAGACACCATTGGAAAGAGTGAAGCAAGAAAAGAGCACACTAAAGAGTCAAAGGTAGTTTTGGCCAAAGAGCAAAAATGTAAAGGCAGCCAAGAGGCTTCATGGCCTAAAGATTTTGATTCTAAGGTGTCTTTGAATGTTTTGTATGTAGGCATGAAGGTTGCTAAAGTGAATGACATACATGAGTCATTGAAGAAGCTCACGAAACAAGAACAACAACAAGAAGATCTTGAAGACATGTATGAAGATGAAGAAGCATGGAAGCGGGAGATGGCAGCTGAGAAGGAGATGAGGAGAAAAACATACCAGAAAAGGAAGAAAAGTAAGATGAAAGACAAAGACTATCAAAGACAAGCATTGGTATTGGCAACAAGACCTTGGGATCCAGGCATATAATGAAGACTAATGCATGGAGGAAGCATTTCATTTGAACTAAGGTTCAAATTCTTTCTAGAGGGAGAGTATGATGTAGGAGCATCTACATATATCTTGGCAAGACGTGGTTACTTTGGGATGATTGAATTCAAATTCTTGTTTCCCTCCAAATTGTGTTTAGATTTCAAACTTTTACCTTGAGAGTAAATGTAATTATCAAAAGTGAAAAGGTAAAATTAGGTAAGAGAATCTCCATGTTGGAAGCCAATCTTGGCTTAAAGAGCAAATGAGGGGAGTGGTTGAAATCTTTCAACTGTGAGATATTAGTCTTCTCCAAATTAGTATATTGTTAAAAATTAAAAAAAACTGTGTTTTGTCTTGAGCCCAAGATTGGGCGTAGAAGTTAGAGAGAAGATTCTTTAAAAACAAACAAAGTAAGATATGCATTGGAAGATGAGAGGGATGAAGAGGAAGGTGGTGAAGAGGAAGGACAGAAGGAGAATGTCTTATCCAGCAAAGGACTTGGAAGATAATGAGGGATGATCAAATTATACCGTCTTGAATGGTATATTAGAAGGTCTTCTTCTATTGATAGGGGCAATTAACCATTGACAGAGCTCACCAAAGTATCCCATCATCTATTGCTCACAGCCAAAAAGAATATGGTGAGTTGAGATAGCTATGTTGGAAGATGGAGCAGTTCTCCATTGGAAGATGGGTCAAGCCAAACTAAGGCAGATGTTTCTTTAAATCAGACTAGGCACATTCCTTATAGACTTGAATTTGCTTGTTCTGTATGCATACAAAGTTTTCTAGCTGCGTCAAAGAAAGAACACATATGTCATCACCTATTGATAAGAATTTTGAAGTCAGGAGTGAAGGCAGGCTCGAGCTTGAGGAATATGAATGCATTATGGAGGCATTGTGAACTTGGGACGGATATATATATATATATATATATATATATATATATGATTGATGCAGCTATTATGGATAGTAAGGGATGTTCCTTATCCATTATAGCATTTGATTTATCTACTTGGTAAGATGTTTGTAACCATGGAAAATATACATGAACGCTTTGGATGTATGGATCAAAATTACATAATATTCTTAAATTACTGCCTGTAACTATTTTTACATTGTTGCTTTGAGAAAATGTGACAAGCCTATAGTCAACCCTATCAGCCCATGACGACTCCTAATCTCATCATTGCTAAGATTCTTCAAATGCAGTTTGCAAATGTTTTTGTTTTCATTGTTCATTTCTATGTATTCCTTCCATACTGAAGATTAGTTGGGTTACAAGGTCATATAGATGAAATTCCAACATGCCTCCCATGGCTAAATATATTATAATGGTTAAATATCTCATGCTTCAAATAGAATTAGGATATTCATGTCAATATTGATCCAACATGCTTCACGAGAACATATTCAGGCCTTTCCAGGTCATAGGGGAGCTGTGTCTTGTTTAGCTTTTTGGCAAGGCACACATCAACTTATATTAGGATCATTCGATTGCACAATCAAATTATGGAGTGCAGAGGACAGATCCTACATGGACACTCTATTTGGTCATCAAAGTGAAATCTTGATAGTAGATTGCTTGTGACAAGAGTGAGTTATTTCTGTTGGACATGATCGCACTTTGCGTTTATGGAAGGTTCCTGAGGAGACGCAGTTAGTCTTTAGAAGGCATGCTTGCTTTGATAGAGAGGAAACACTGCTAATGTCATATGTTATTTTCCCACTCAGTCACTCATCAGTGCATTCAAATTCTCCATTTCTCAAAGCTTTCTAGATTCTACGGACTCTACAGGTTCATAACTACGGACTCTGCAAGTTCATAACTATGGACTCTGCAGGGTCATTTTTATGATTTTGTGTTGATGAATATCAGTCTGAGGACAGCCCCACACCATCAATTTTCAATTACCATTTCTTGTTGTTAATTATACCTATCATCTAAATCACACCCCACATATTAAAAATATACATTCTCAACCATTTTTTTGGATAAATCATGATTCCAGATGAATTTTGGTGTTATCTAATGGATCCATGACATGGTTACCAGAGGCAAGTTGACTAGTTTTTGATTTAATCTTTTTCTTATCTGCTTGTCTAAATAAAGGCAATAATTGCAGAAGAAGCACCATCATTTTTGATAACTCCTGACACATTAAATTTGAAATCCCCTTATGAATCTCTTATAAATTTTATTTGTCTTCATATTTAGAAAGATATCCTTCAACAACATGTGAACTTCCTATTTATTTAAGATAGCTAGGCAAATCTAAAGGTGCACATGCAATGTTTTGTTTGTTATCCCTAATACCATTGAAAGTCACTTCAATATCCTTCAAAATATGAGGTACATTTAATGGTTTTATATCTTTCAAGGTTTTAGCCTTGGTTTCCTTATTCTTTTGCTCCTTGGTAGGGTTTGGGAATTCTATCCTTGATTTTTTTATTTTCCTTTCTTCTACCCATGGCCTTAAATCCTTTGAATGTTCTTACATAGCTTGTAACAAATCATCATAAAAAACTAGAGAAGCATCTTTGAATGGTGGCATGTCATCATCAAAATAATCTTTAGGGGGTGACATGCTATTCTAGTTAATTCTTTCTAACGAGATATTAGTGGGGATTTCTACATGTAATTTTTTTTAATGTTATTGAATAGTTAAAGTCAAATTTATGAAAAATAAAATAAAATAAAAAATACCTATATTTTGAGTGTATTGTGATTGTGTGGGATTTTTTATTGGCTCTTTAAAATAAGATATTATGCTTGATTTCATTGATAATTAGACTATCCTTTTACCATTCCCACCAAATGCCATGATGATTAAGGATGCAACACTTCAGTTTTGTCATTTGATCATAGAGTAGATGCTATAGTTTGGTTATTCCATTTGGTGACAACACCATTCTGATTTTTAGTTCTATCATATGATCACAGAGTGGATGCCACCATTCAACACTTCCATTCATTATTTCCATTTGACACTTCCATTCAACACTTTAATTCAATACTATCGTAAGTTATTATCATTCATCACCATCATTTGGTTCCTTTTATTGTCACTATTATTGTTTGGTATCGCCATCTAGTTCCTCTATTTGGATGCTACCATTCAGTGTTGCAGTCCTTCAATTACATGACCTTGTTAGTTCTAATTCTATTTGTTGCCTTGTTTGATATCGGGGATGGTTGTACTATATATATATATATATATATATATGGTGAATTGAAGTGTAATCTAATATATTATTATAAATGGTTGGTGAACTGACCCCAAAAATAATTTATATTCTTAACTTTTTGGCAATCTAGACCCATCTATTGACCCTAAAAATTACCAAAAATAAAATTAAAAAATGCAATATTCATGAATTAATGAATATTCGACACTAAAATTTACCATGCTTGGTTAAAAAAATTGAGTCAGTCGTATAAGGGTCAAATACAAGTACATCATGTGAATAATGTGGAGTCTTCTTAAAATGATTCACACTATATGCTATAGATCATAACACAACATGATATTGTAAATACCATAATATTTTTGTTACTTGAACATATAATGATTTATTTGCCTTCTACTATACATAGATCACATAGTAGACTTCTACCTATAGAAGACAAGGTACCATATTGTAAACATCATCGAATAATCACTTATAATACCAATCAATGATAGACATTAAAGGAACTAATTTAAAAATATAAGAATGAAGGATGCATACACATTGTGTCTGACATGAAAAAAAGTAAAAATCTTTCCTATCTTTTGGAAAAGAATTATCACTCAAAATGATCAAAGTATGAATATTTAACTATTACTACCAATATTGATGGGGTGTACTAACTCCATCTCCATTTTGATATTAACAATTAGGATACAAATTGTGCCACTACATTTCTCACATAATTAGGACATACTATATATGAACTAATATACTCTCCCTTAATGCCAAAATCTTGAGGATACATTCAGTTGCCTATAGCCTGTGGCTCACATGTGGAATCTTCTACCATATGACTATTAGGCTGTAAACCAAATCTAAAACTAAAATTTGGATGAAATTGGATAATTGAGTGGAATGCTTAGCTAGATACTACAAACATGTGTTTTATTTTTCTCGATATGGATATAAATATTTGCATACAACATGATGGGCATAATTATTTTTCTACACCATTGGCTTCAAGAAAACCATTAAACATAAACATTGAAGTGATGGTAGTACAATGATATAATCAAAGCCTAGAAAAATTTGTAAGTGATCCTATATTTTTTTGATGATGAGGACTTCATTGATTAGACATCTTCAAATATTCCAAAAATACCAAAAACACCAAAAACAAATTAAAAAACATTCAAAAAATTAAAAAAAAAACATTTTCGGCACCAACATGTTATATTGGTTCCTTGGCATCTATGTGTTAAACTAGTGAAAGGCATATCAGTTACTTCTACATACACATGTGTGTCATGCTTCTACTTGAGTGTGATATAGGCATACACAAATACATGAGTTATTCCTATTTTAAATATTGGGCCCTTCCTCTACTCATGTTTAATATACATTGGGGGCATCCACCTATATGATCATAATAATTCCAGGTTATATCATTCTATGGTCATTCTACATTATCATGCTTTGTATTCATATGCGTACTTACACATGCCTTTATCCATGATCGTATCTTACACAGGGTACTTAATATGCATGCACTTGACATTTTTTGCTAACACATTTGATCAATAGGTTATTATGATATGATTATGTTGGTTGCTTATGTTTTCCTTTATGAACTTCTTTGAGTGTCTTGCCTTGCTATTGTCTTTCTTATTTGAGAATTTGAAAATAATCCTTTATTTGTGGCCTATGTTCCTATATATGTTTTCTTTGACATTTGAACATGTCATTGATTTTTGTATAGACATTTGAATATGTCATCCTTACTTTTATGGACATTTAACTAAGTTATGTCTCTTTTATTGTGTGACATTTGAACATGCCCCTTGTTTTCTATCTCCTTGGACCATTGATTTTGGACTTGCTTTTGAGTTCTCTTTTGTGCGTGCATGATTTATTTGATTTGTTTGTTGAGATTGTACTATTACTATCTAGACATTTCCACGATCCTTTTCATGCATCTTAGGCCTCTATGTGATCACATTTTTCTATGTGCTTCAATGTTATATCTACCTAGACATGTCCTTTTATATGCTACATGGTTACATTCACAGATTTTACCGTTGTCTTAAAAATTGATTTATATTCTTCCCTCACCTCAAGGGGGGAGACATATTAGTAGGGCCATGCCATAAAGGCATGTTATCCATATTTGGCATAATTTTCAAATTTAGTGAGGGTATGTCATATAGGCATTAATTCCACACATTCACAATTTTTTAGACTCAGTGGGGGCATGCTTTGAAAACATGTTCTCTATAATTATCTAGTATTTGGTAATTATATTAGTTTTAAAATTTAGTGGGGACATGTCATACATGCATGGTTTCCACACACTCAATTTTTTAGATTTAGTGAGGGCATGCTTTAGAAGCATGTTCTCCACACTTATTCAGTATACAACATCTCCAAATTACATTGGGGACATGTTTTGGAAACATGTCCTCCACATTGGCACTTATTCTAGATTTCTCTATATATAATGGGGGACGAATCATGTTCTCCACACTTACACGGTTTAAAAATTATCCAAAGCACATAGTTACATGATTTAGATTCACATTTGTGGTAGAATGATATACATTAGTACCATTGTTATATACAATTTCATCATGATAGATATCTAAGGTGCATATGCTGTGTAATTTGCATCTAATATTGTAAAATTCAAATCAATTTCAGATTTTAAAACACTCTTAGGTAATTTCATCACCCACCAAGATGTGATTTTATGCACTGATACCCAAGATGTACTTTTATAGATTGTATTGAGCCAATTTACTACAATATTTAGTTTGATTTTGGTATGGTTGAGGTGATTAAATCACTCAATCTTTCCAAGTTTGCATGTTAGAATTTATTGTATCATCTAACCTTACTAATTTGATAGTATGAGTTGAATCTGTTCACATGTGCCCACTAGGTTACAAGCATGATTGGGTTGCACGGTTGAGCTAATCTAAACTACCAAGTGACAACTCACCTTTTATCCAAGGTTAAAGGCATGTGCCTTCCAATATATCTCTCTCTATCTCCTTAGATATATGCACTTCCTGAATTTATATATATTTATCCTAATCTCAGTTTTAGAGTTTTACAATGATACTTTTTCAAATCAACTTGCCAATAGGAAGGTGGTTACATTCATACATAGGTGTACTCCAAAACCTTGCTCTTTAAATTTCAATATCTTAAATTATTTTCAATTCCATATTATATGAATTTTTTATGTATTGTAACATGCTCTTATTTGTAGGTTAGTTATTATAAATCACTCAAGTTGGGCTCACGTAAAGAGAATGTGTGTTATACACACTTAGGTATGCATTACTTTCTTTTAAAATAGTAATTTCATTACTAGATTAAAGTGGGGGTAAATGTAGATAATATTTATAAATTATATATCACCTCAGTCTTGTACACTTAGAAAACTCAAACCTTGGCTATTCCTCTCTATTTTGGACTTTTTCTGCTTTCTAAAGTCTCTCATATACTATATCTTATACCCCTTGGCCTATCTCTTAGTCTGACCAGCCTTATGTTGATGACCAAAACCTTCTATCTTACTTAGAATGCATAAAACTGTCTTATCTTACACCTCTATAAGTTTTGAATCTATACCTAATTTTCTATTCCCTTGACACTAACATCCTAGATAGACACTTGCATTGATGCTAGTGTCTTCACCCGACACAAGTGTTTAGTGCCCTAGAGTCATCTAATTTGAAAATTAAATGTGTCATAATGGTCATCTTAAGTGCTTTACTGTGAGTTACTTATCCAAAGGGATTGATATGAATACAAGATCAACCCTCACTCATTCTTCACCTAGAAAAGACCAAAAGAGACCAAGGCAACTTATCAAAATAATTCAATGGAGAAAATCTTCCCTATTTCTATATCAGTGATAAGGACAACACATACATAGGTTTGAAGTACTGAAGGAGCAACACATGAGCTATATTTTAAAATTTACAAGCTAGGTCACTGATGTACATGCTTTTCACATATTACATGATTCACACACAAGCCAAAATGTAAGGGATAACTACATTAGTTTAAGGCCCTCTTCAAAGTATTGGATATCTAGACAACACTCATTGACAGAGGGGTGTTTGGGGTTAGCTCGACACCATGTGCCCACTAACCCATTTTTCCCCAAGATAATTATCAATATGAATAAATAGAGTTTTAAAAATTCATGAGTGACAATAAATAACCTAGATCTGAATGCATGAGAGTGAATGTGAAGTCAAACCCAATAGCATCTAGGTGATTGCATCCTTTTCTAATAGATATTCCATATAGGACACTTCTGTCAAGTTTAGATAGGAGCATCAATGTATCCATCCCAGGCTGATGTTAGTGTCTATGGTTCCATAAACATCAAATCTAAAATATGATGACTATTCCAAAATCCTCATTCTAGATCTAGAATTGCATTAACATCATAACAAATTGATTACATTACTGATTTATCATTTCCATATCTAGCATAGTTGTACTTATTATTTTTAGCTTATCTCAGTTTAATAAATTTAGTATATGTTTATATCTAGATTAGAATCAATTGGCCTATTTTATATTTGATCATCACTCTTGCACATTGTCATTTCTATATTCTTAACCTTATATGCCCAAGTAAAGGATCCAAATCCAATTTAGGGTTAAATAGGTAGGTTATTTCACCCGTGTCATGTACTACTATTTTTTATATTTTTCATTCATTAGGTACCATCTTGTGCTCTCATAGGGTCCAATTTTTTTATTATAAATTTATACCCATATATTAGATATACAATATGTTAAAAAAGATAATCATACCAAAAAATGAATGGATGTAATCAAACTTCAAAAATTCACATTGACTAAAGCTAAGACAGATAAAAAATGCAACTTAATACATGAGAAAATATTCACCCAAAAAGGTGAAACTACACAATGAAATAAATAAAACATAATGGTGGATGAGGTGAAGGATCATTTAGTTTATCCCCCCAATGCCCCCAACTAATCCTAATAGGAGGATCTGTGAAGTTAGGTTCATGGTCTCAACCATATGTTTCTTTCTCTTTCTCTTTATCTTCAATATTATCTTGCCTGGTAGGTGAAATGGAAAGAACCAAATGAACGAATTTCCATTTATATGGTATTGAAAACCTAAAGTGTCCAACACCACCACCACCACTAGTAGAAGGACTCAAAGGTGGGGATGTAAAATGTCATCGAGAAGAACCTCTACAGTGCTTATTCCATGAGTGATTTCTCCTCCATTGTGTAAATCCATGGGATGAAAATAGTGAAGAGGAGAGTCTAGAAGGACATGAATATCAAGACAAGAGGCACTCCCCCAATGATCTAGTAAACTTTAGCATTGTTTGACCTCTAGATGTACCTTTTTATCTTGAACCTATATTTAAAACATAATATTAGAGATAATATTAACCATGTTAGTAGTGACAAATTAATCATTAAGAATAACATGACTAAAATTAGATTCATTTAAGTGAAATATAATCTTAGGAAGGAAAATATGCCAAATTTGGTTGTATTTTGCAGGAGTCATGGCCAAGTCCCCAAAATACACCATCTTCTAGGTAAATTTTTTGAATGAAATTATTTGAAAAGGACATGAATCCAATTCCAAATCAATTGGGAATGTTTGTAGAACCAAAAGACATGATTTAGATATTTGGATGGTTGCATCTAAAACAAATAGGATGAGGCAATTTAAGATAAACTAAATGTGTGCCAATTAGAATCCATTGGTGAAGGAAACACCAAAGGAATTGATTTTGCTTGGGTTATATGATAACAACCCATACACATTCATACCTTATTTTTAAAACTTGATCTAAAGAGTTAACTTTCCACTTTTCATTGAGATCATCAACTTGAATATGTTATGGAGAGAGGAGTTGATAACCAAACTGAGGTTTATACTAGTGGAAGGGAGTCTTAACTAGTCACTTCTAGTCAATCCACCATATTAAAGGTGATTGAACACCTAACTTATGAAAATTCAAATCAGATATAACATCCTGTGTTTCTAAAATAGACTCCCAGTCAATAACTTGTGTGATCTAGGAATTTGACTCAAGAGAGGATGGTTAGTATGGTGTTAGTTCCAAAATGAAAACAAAATGAAAGAAACACATTGATAACATAACATCTCTAGGCCTAGACACTAAGGAGAGCTTAGTTGACAAAAACAAATGACAAAAAAAACTAAAAATTAAGGAATAAGACACAAGAATTCCTTCACCTTCCTTGGATGCTACAAATGCCTTTGTAGTAGTGGCTTGCTCAGCTTGTGCTCATGAAGTCCTTGGCAATGGAAGCTTGGCTACCTCCATCTCTCCTTGGCACCTTTGGCTTTGGATTGGATTGGCTTGAAATAAATTTAGCATGGTAACACTAGTTGTAATGGCTTCTTGAAGATATTTGTACATTATAACTTTGCACCAAAATATCTTAGAAATGATGTTCATGGCCTCTCTATTTATATATTTTTACAAATGTTTAGAATCAACCTGAACCATCCATCCTGAGATGAAGATGTGTGGTTGAGGATTAATTCAATTTTTGGAATTAAGTTTGTAATTATCCTCATCATGATATTGGAAAAAAGCGCAATTAAGAGGCATGGAGGTCATCATGGAAGGTATTGATGAGGCATGGAGGGCATGAAACTTGACATTTGTGGCATTTATGGCCTAGGGATGTCTTCCCAAGAAATGAGGTCACTTGATGATATAGATATTCAATGTTCATTTCTAGAAATAAGTGTTCAACAAGTTTCCATGGAATTTTTGATTAGGCCTTGATTTGGGTTAATTAGCTCTTAAGCATGATTAAACACTTTGTGCACAATTTACTCAAATTGATTAGAATGCCTTGTTATTGGTCCAAAATTTGATTAGATTGGAATTGTAAGGCAATGTTAGATGCATTGGATCTGTATTCCCATTTAGGATGTTACCAACAACAAATAACAAAGGCACGTGTCTTGTGCAAAATATTTTATAGGAAAGAGTAATCTAGAGCACCTAGGTGCAAAATTGGCATTTTGACTCAAAATGATATGATCAAATTTAACTAGCCCATAAATTGCATTGACCCATTTAGGGATACCCTAGCCAAAATCAGCACTTGAATATGTCAATTTCAACTCATTTAATGTGCTTTAGTGTTTTTATGCCAAATTATGCATTTTGGGTGAAAATTAGCCAAAAGCCTAATTGGAGGTCATTGGTGGCCAGATTTAGGTATCTATAGTTTACCCCTATTTGGGAAGGATTTGCAAGCTATAAGCATAGTAATATCTTCTCAAAGAATGAAAAGGTCATGTATGTCTATAACTGCAATGATGATAAACTAACTATATGATGCCCCCTTGAGGGAATAATTGGCACAATCAGATCGACAAATGGTCCCTCGATAAGAAGCAAAATGAGGACCAAATAAAGGAAAGATGATGGGGTGAAAACACAATGATAGTGAAAAAGTAGTCAAAATCATTGAGAATGCAAGTGGGACAGTGTACAATGGTTTGCCTAAAGGCGGTTATAAGCATTGTACCCTGATAGTGGTAACATGGTATGATAACACAATGATTTGCCCAAAGGTGGTTATAATCATTAAGAAGATGGAGCTACCCTAATTAGGATAGATAAACAAGAGAATAAATATCCCCTGTATAGGTAGAAAAATTAAAGTGGTGATAACATAATGATATGCCCAAAGGTGGTTATAATCATTGAGAAATGTAGATGGGATGGTGTGTAATGATTTGCCCATAGGTAGTTATAATCATTGGACCCTGATTATGGAAAAAATAATAAACCTGGTTGAGAATGATGATAACTTAACACAGAGGGTAATGATGAATTGGAACAACCTACTAGTAGGGAGATGCTCATTTGAATTAATAAAGGTTGAAATTATTTTGTGTTTAATTACTCTATTTTGGATATGATTAGGATAGAATCAAGATGTCAGTACCGAAGAGATACCACCATTACTGAATTGACTTCTTGAAGCTGAGGTTTATTGTAGCACATGTTGGTAGGCATCATGGTATAACATCATGAGGACTTGGCCAAAATATGCATGAGGACTGACTCGTATAATCCAATACTTAATAGAAAATAATGCACCAATGATATAAACCATGATAATAATGTAAACATATGAATATAGATGGATTCAAGTGTAAGTGTGGGCAAGGAATCACCCAATGAACACACATAAATTGAATCAAGGTAATAATGCTGAAAGCAAAAAAATAGATAGACAAACAATAAATAAATAAACACTCAATAGAAACCCTACAAGCATTATGCCTAGAAAATAGGCATCAACTTAACAAACAAACAAAATGGGGCAATAGATAAAAAAGGGGGTGGTCGAGCTATCTCCATATGCACTAGGAAAGTGGACGTTGCCTACATAGTTTCATGGATGTAATATCCAATAAAAAACTTTAGGCCAAATGTAGTTCTCCCAAGGAATGGGAAGAATGTGATAACTAATGAAAATAAATAGAATGGATGTTATAGAAGAATAGGAATGGTCTTGCAAAATGGCAAGTGCATGAGAGAAAAGGCTAGAAAGGAAGGGGAAACTGAATGACAAGTGATTTGCTTGTAACTTAGTAAGGTTTCCCAGAATCCTTAAGACAAAGAAGTGGTCAATGTTTTAATTCTTTTCTAATAAATTTTTAAATATTTTTGGAAGTGTTTTTGAGTGTCTCAACTCAATCGAGGATGATGAGACACTAAGTGGTTCAAGCTCACAAAACAGTGAGAGCGTTTAAACTAAGGTTACAAAATAATGAGAGAATGGCTTAGGTTGCTTGTAAAATGGCAAAAGTGTGGCTTAGGGTAATTGAGCTAACCTCAACAAGTATCGAGTGTTGCCTACATATTCCCAGAGTAGGACCTCAAGTCACTATAGTTTCACCCTTACAGTGGAGGAATTTGACTAGTGTAGTAGTCAATCCAAATAAAATAGGCACAGTTGGTAAAAAGGCAGAGTATGACATAGGAAGTGGTAAATTGGTACGTCAAGGCTTAATGTTTCCCCTAGTTTTCCCATAGGTAGTTATAACTAGGACATAATGGCATAGATCAATGGTACTAATTTACCCAAAGGTAGTTATAATTAGTAACAAGACTGGTGGAAAAAAAGGAATAACAAACGAAGGATACAATTGCCAAAACTTATATCACACTGTCCCAAAATATGATCTCTATTTGAAGTACTTAAACCAATTGATAAAACTGATCAGATACCTTGATGCTAAAACTATGTAATGAATGGCAAAAACCAAGGTCAAATAGGCTAGGCTTTAAAACACAATAGGCCGATAGAATGGAAATGGAAAGTGGATATGGTGAAGAGGATAGATAAGGATGGTATTTGATAAAGAAGAATAGTGATAAAATGGCATAAATGAAATGGTCCTTATAGATAGTACACCTTAGCATTAAAGCATAGTACCGCTTGAGATGAATAATAATCATTGGCTTTGTAAGTTCCTCATTGTCTAGTGTGGTGAGCCTATATGCTCTTGATCCATAATTTGTAGTGATGATGAAAGGCCCTTTCTGGTTTGGTTTGAATTTCCCTTTATGATTTCTCTCAAACATGGTATTCTTCTAGTTTTATTTAAGAACAAGATCACCAAGTTCAAATTTTCTATACTTAACATGTTGATTATAGTGGCCTTTGAGTTGGTTCTGATATGCTTGAAGATTGTTGAGCTCAACTATGCATTTTTCATCAAGTAGGTCTAGTTCTTTCAAGTGAGCTACTCGATAATCATGATCATCTAGGACATGCTTGAAAGAGATGCATAGTGAAGGTAACTCAACCTCAATAGGAAGGATGGCTTTAGTACCATAAACCAGTGAGTATGGAGTGGTTCCTGTGGGAGTACAATGATTGGTATGGTATGCCCAAAGGATAGGGAATATCTGTAAGTGCCAATCATGACTGGCATCATTGATAATATTTTTGAGAATATTGATAATGGTTTTATTGGATGCCTCAACTTGGCCATTACCTTGAGGGTAATATGATATAGAAAAATGTTGTGTGATGTTATATGTAGTACATATCTAGTCTACATCCTTGTTCTTGAATGATCCTCCATTATCAGATATAATGTCAGAAGGGATACCATAGTGGCAAATAAGATGGTTAAAAATGAATTTGGAAATTTACTCTCTAGTCACGTAAGTGAGTGGTATAGCTTCAACCCACTTAGTGAAATATTCAGTGGTGGTAAGGATATGTCTATGGCCATCAGATGAAGTGGGGTTGATCTTCCCAATGAGGTTAGGTCCCCATGTATAAAATGGCCATGGTGTCAACATTAGTTTTAGATTTTTTGTGAGGGCATGAATTAGATTAACATGCCGTTGAAATTTGTCACATTTTTTTACATATGTAGTGGCATCTGAATCTAATGTGGGCAAATAATAACTAGTACATAAGATATTTTTGGATAGTACTACCCGCTAGAATGAGTGCCACATACTCCTTTGTGAACTTTTCTTAACGCTAGTGTAGACTCTGCTGAAGTTAAACAACAAAGTAAATTTCCATCAAAACTACGATTGTAAATGGTGGATCCAAGTAGAGTATAATGAATGGAATGATGAATGAAGGATTTGGTTTGTTTTTGAGATAGGTTAGGTGGTGGAACTTGGTCATGAAGTTAGTTATAAATATCTGAGTACCAGATAGAATTAAGACCAATAATATCATAAATTATGGCAATGTTTGAAGGCTCATGAGCTAGTGTTGACAAATTCTTGATGAAGAATTGATACTCTTTAGATTTATCTATTTATTGAATCAAAGAGATAATAGTAGCCATATCATATGTAGTTATATTAATAGCCCTTGGTATGTGCTCAAATTGAATGTTGGCAATTTGTTGTTTAAGAGTGTCTATCATGGCTTTATATAGAACCAACTTGTCATATTCGGTCTAAAAATGATCTATGACTTGATTGATGATTAACTGAGAATCACCATAAAATTGGAGATGAGATATATTCCAATGCACTGCTTGTAAAAGTTTTGCAATAAGTGCTTTATACTTAGCCATGTTGTTTGTACAAGGAAAGTTGATTTTGAATGATTTAGGGATTAGATCTCCCTGTGGTGTAATAAACAACAAGCCTGGCCCTAATCTATCTACAGTAAATGAACCATCAAAATATAGTTTCTAGGGCTACTCCTCAAGGGGTGTGTCAATGATAGCCATGATGGATTCATCAAGAAATCAAAATGTGAGTGGTTGTGTGTCTATGAGAGGTGTTTCAACAAGTTGATTTGCAAGAACTTATCCCTTGATTGCCTTCTGATTGACATATTCTATGTCAAACTCATTGAGAAGCATGATTTATTTAGCCATTCTAGCTCGTAAATCTATTTTAGATAATAGATATTTGAGTGGATCTACCTTAGAAATGACCATGGTTTTATTATTCAACATGTAATGGCATAGTTTTTGAGTTATGAAGACCATGGCCAAACAAGCTTTTTCAATAAGTGCATAGTTATGTTCATATGTAACCAAGGTATGGCTTAGGTAGTATATGACATTCTCTTTTCCATTATCATCATGTTAAACTAAGAGTGCCCCCAGAGCATGGTTGGTAGCTTATAAGTATAACACGAATGACCTTCCTGGCATAAGAGGTAATAAAATAGGTGGATTAACAAGATAGTCTTTGAGTTGTTGAAAAGCTATTTGGCAGTGATCATCCCCATGAAATGCAACTCCATTCTTTAAAAGGTGTGTAAATGGATGACACTTGTTTGCTAACTAAGAAATGAATCATCAAATTGACTGGATCTTACCCTACAAACTACAGAGTTACTTCAAATTGGTTGGTGGTGGCATCTTAGTTATAGCATGGAATTTAGCCAGATTGAATTTAATACCTATATGAGACATGATGAAGCCAAGTAATTTACCTAAAGTTACACCAAACACACATTTATTTGGATTGAGTCTGACTTTGTACTCCTGTAATCTTTCAAATATCTTACACAACACTACTAGATTGTCAGCCTTGGTTTTGGATTTTCCTAATATGTCATCGACATAGTCTTCAACAATATCATGCATCATATCATAGAATATGATAGTCATGGCCCTTTGATATGTAGATCCAACATTCTTAAGGCCAAATGGCATTACTTGATAACAAAATGTTCCAAATGGAGTGGTGAATGCTATTTTATGTTGGTCTTCTGGTGCTATTCTGATCTGGTAGTATCTTGAAAAGCCATCCATGAGTGAAAGCATTTCATAACCTATCATGGATTAAATGATCATGTCGATATCAGGCAAGGGAAAATCATCTTTAAAACAAGCTTTATTGATGTCTCAAAAATTAGTATGAATTTTGATCCCTTCAGGGTTTTGACTAACATGTACCACATTAGAGATCTATTCTAAGTAATCAATAGATCAGATACATCCTGATTCTAAGAGTTTTCCAACTCTTTCTTTACCAATACATCAATGCAAGGATGCATCTTATGTAGCTTTTATTTCAATGGTTTAGCGTTAGGATTAACCACAAGGTGGTGCAGAACCAAGGCAGGGTCCAAACCTGGCATGTCAGAATAGGCCCATGCAAAGATATCTACAAATTTTCTCAAAAGATTTGTAAAGACTTCATGTTCCTCCTTAGTGAGGGATGTGCCTATTTTTATCCATTTTAGGTCAGATGGAGTCCTAATGTTTACCTCTATTATATCTTTGACTAGAAGGGTCGAACCATCTTCTAGGATAGTGGGCAATGATTTGAACTGTTAGGCCATGTCAGGGTCCTCTGTTAGGACTTTCTATTCAACTTCTCCTAGGTATGATGAATCTAAGTCCCCTAATGGGAGATATGGCCATGTGACAAAAATAGTAAAAAATTCTTGAAGAATTTGATCAAATACTTGTTTTTACTCAAAACTAAACTTGGATCCACATGTAAGATCATCGTTGGTGGTTTCCTAGTCTAAATTCAAAGCATCTAATGGCACCTGAAATAGGTTTTCACCATTAGACTGGCATTTATCTTTAATTTTTCCTTGGTCATAAAGTGCCTCAAAGAGGTTTTCACTTTGGGACCTCAATGTTTTACTTATTTGTTTTTGGCTAAGGGTAGTCACTCGCTCTCCAAAATAGGCTACAGTATGCAATGTGATTGAGAATCTTGATTTATGATCTCCCAATAGAATATTGTCTCTAAGGCCTAAAAAATCATAGAATGCCTCATCATTCTTGAACTCATAAATTGGTAGATTGGATTCTTTTTGCTCCCAATCTATCAGTTGGGGATAATATTATGGCAATGGGTTGTGATGAATGGCTAGGGTAAGGGTACAAATGGCATTATTATCAAACAAGTTGGTTTCAACTAGGTTATCAAAGGTGAGGCTATGATCAGACTCTACTTTGTTGTCAACATCATCATCACTAGTCATTAGTGATGGAGTTTTCATAAGATATGTGGGGTCACCCCCAGATGGTTTAAATATAAGTACATAAGTTCTTTCATACTTAGTCATGGAAATTGGCTTGATGGTTCCTTGTTGATTCGGTCAAAGGCTTCTTCCTTCATAATTGTGATGCTTCTTGATCCTATCAGGAATACGATACTTTAAATTTATATAGCAATTAGCTTGGTTGTCATTGTATAACCATGATTCATCCCCTTTAAGAGGGTTAGGTCCTAGGCTAGATGTTGGTACAAATGTGACAGGTCCCTTATCTTTGTTCTTTTGTTGCCAATTTATATGTGGGATGACTTTAGGTCACCCAAAGGTTTTTGGATTTTGAGGAAGATTGGCAATATAAAATGTATCGTGGGTCACATACTCTCCTAGTCCATTATCTAAAATGGTAAAATGATTAGAACCTTTAAGAGGAAGCATGTGGGAAAGGGAATCCAAGGTATTAGGATCTATGCAGTTATCTAGTGAAGGATTAATAAGTATAGCCTTTTTTTATCCTGCTTGGAACTTGGATTCATACCGTATTGATAATTATAGCTTTGAAATTTAGCCTCTAGATGCTTGCAGTGCTCATATGGGTGTAAATCTCTTGGAATATTCACTTCCACCCCTAAGTGGAAAAACTTGATATATTGGTGCAGTGTTGATGGGACTACATGAATCTCATGTAACCAAGGCCTGCCTAGAAGCATATTGTATGATAAATTAAGATCAAGCACATGGAAAAGTGTATCAAGGGTTAAAGCCCAATGATAACTAGCAAACTAATGGTGCCTTGTGATTCTCTTTCCTAATTATCATAGACTTTGATAGTTATAGTTTTTGATTAGAGATATGTCATTGTGTACCCAAGAAGTTTGATGAGATTTAGAGACACTATGTAGAGGCTGGATCTATTATCTATAAGGACACATTTAACTTTATTCCATCTGATAAAAACTTCTATGTATAATAGATTATTATGGAATGGGCCAAGAGAAGACATATTACTTTGGTTAAATGTGACTTGTTGGGTTGGAGCTAGGTGTCCAACCAAAGCTTGAAATTTATCAAGGAATATGTCACTAGCAATAGCAGATTGGGTCAAAAAATCATTCAAGATGTTTTTATGGATTATTGATATTCACAACAAATCTAAAATAGAAATTTATGCTGGTGTCTTTTGCAATTATTCCATAATATCAAATTTCTTGTCTTGGTCAGTAGTGAATGGTTTATTCTGACGCTGAATGGTTGGTTGGATGATAGGCATAGTGGAAGATGGTTGTGGGCCTAGGTAGTAATATTAAACCTCTAAGTTATGATTGCATAATTAGGATTAAATACTGGACCATTATTGCTAACTAATGTTGGAAATGGTGTGGGATCAAACAGGACAAGTCTCAGTTACTAGTGCACTTACATGTGGTCATGTGGTAAGAATGAATTGTCGATATAAGGTCCAAAAGGGGAAGTCCTAGTTTGTTGGTTTGCTTGTATACACTCCTAGGCCAAAGAAGGATTATCTTCATAATTTGGTTGAATATTATTATTTAGCAATGGTCTAAGCTCATTAGTGTTTGTTCTAGGATTAATGGAGATGGTATTAACACTACCCCTTGTAATATGACCTACAACCCTATTGTAATCATGTGCAAATACATGGTAGGTTTGTTGTTTATTACCATTATGACCTTTGTTTTGTCCATTTTTATATCATTATGGGTTTTGCTACTGATTTTGTTGATTCTACTAGTTCAGCCTTTGATTTTGATACTATTGATTTTGCTACTGCACTAGCCATTGTTGTTGTTGATTATTTTGATGTTACTAATTTTTATGTCAGGGAAAGGGGTTTAGATAAATACCAAGATTTTTATTGGAATTAGAAGCACCATTATCCAATCTTATCTCCCCATTTTCCAACATATTCTCAATAAAATGCTTGATTTGGACACATCATAGATTATGCCTGTTGAATCGATGATAGTCATAAAATTAATTTTCACGGTACCAATCAGGATAAGGAATGCCTTAAAAATAATGATTTGGTATAGGCTAAATAATTATATTAGTGATAAAAATATTATAAAATACAAATTTAATAGGTTATCCTAGGTCGTTAATGTTAACGTGCAGGCACGATTCTCTTAGGAGGAGGGGTTTGTAATGGTAACAACTGTTGTATTTATTGTGTAGGTTTTGGTTGTTGTGCTTGTGGCATTTGTTGGAGAGGTTGCTGAGTAGGAGTAAGCTAAAAATGTGATGTAGATGATTTTTTCAACATTTAGACATGATAGGATTTAGTTACTCCATTTCCTACAACATTCCTATTATGATTGAATTGCTTCAGTCTTTCTTGGTTATTTCCCTGTGTCAGTTGTGTGGCTTGCACTTGAATGGGATGTTGGTTATTTTCCTAATTGGCACCTTGATTTTGATTAGTTTAATTAATATTGATAACTAATTTATTTATAAACACCCACTCAATCAACAAGCCTTTGTTGATGATTTCCTTGAAAGTATGTGCACATTATAGTTCGAAATGATAAGCTATCTCACTATAAATTTTTTTGGTAAACATAGTAGCTAATTGTTTATCTAGTAAACTATGGGTGAAATAGCTTGTAATGGCTATCCATCCTTGTAAATAACTTACAAAAATTTCACTAGCTTTTTTCTTTGCTTGCATTAAGTCCATTAATGAAATCTCATGCTCGAGATTACAAGAAAAGTGCTACACAAACTTATCAGAAAGATCATCAAAATTTGTTACTAAATTTTTGGGCAAATTCAAAAACCACTCCAAGGCTTATCCAACCAATCGCCTTGGAAATAGTATTAAAAGGTATATGTCACTGTATGCCACTAGTTGACATGTGACAAAGAATTTGGTCAAATGAGCCTTAGGGTCACCTTTTATTTTGTATTTATCAAATTTTGGTGGTTCATATCCTAGAGGAAATGGTATTTTCAAATACTTCATCTTGAATTGATAGGAATATATGTCATCTAATTTGAAATTTTAGTTTGTTTACCAACTTGAATGGTAGTAATTGCATCCTTCATTAGTTGCAATCCTTGGGATAGGAAACTAGAAGGAATATTGGTTTGAGGGAGATTTTGGGTAGATTTTTGGGAGGTCATAAGTGGGACACTTTGACTAGGGTAGGATGGAGATAGTTGTTGAGGTACATTGGTTTGGTTGGGGAATGGACCAGGAATACATATATATGGATTAAGATGTACTTTAAATTACACATTTGGTTGTATGATATTTTAGTTTGGGTTGGTGATAAAGGTTTGACTTGGAGGATTTTGTGGTTGGGATGAGGGATATAACTATACTGTGCCTACTATGGTTGAAAAGGGACATGTTATCGACTAATCAAACCTTGCTATTGAGTGGGAACTTGTGGACCAAGACCTTATCTTTAGATTTATGGCACATTTTGAACCAATGGTTGTCTAGTAGGTACCTGAGAAATATGGGGACCTCCTTATTGCATGAATCCCTTTGAGGAAGTGAAATTAAGTTATAAATTTGACATCTGTTATTGACCAATATTTGTATGTTATTGACTAGTCATTGCTTGGTTTTGGATTGGCACATTATTCTATGATTGAAGAGGTATGTTCATCATTACCTAGCAAGGTGGAACATTAGTTTCCCCTGATTGAGGTGGCAATATTTGTCCTCTTTTACATTGATACACTAGATTGTACTTGTTGTTGTGGAATACTACTTGTTACCTATTGAGGAGGAGTAGGGTTCATCACATTCTGTTGTTGAGGCATGACATTAGTCATTTTTTGATTACATAATCCCATAGGTTATACACTTGAGAAAGCATCTATTTGAGGTTGGGGTATATAAATTCATACTCCTTGGTATGATGACCTATCATAGGATTAACTACAAGCACATGTTGTTGGCCAATTATTTGTGTGTTATTACCAATTTGATCAGGATTGGATGTTGTTTGTACATTGTCTACTACATCTGGCTCACTATTCTGTGTATAGGCTGAAGACACTTCTTCAATAATGGTTATATGCATCAAGTTATCTATCGAAGTAGTTTGTATGAATGGGTCAGAATTTAGATTCTCTTGTCTAATTAACTCTATCAACACTTTTGTTGAAGGAATTAGGTCAATAAGAGGTTTAATTATTATGTTCATCTGATTAAAATCATGTGCTAAATTTAGGTAGGTTTGATATGTTGTCTACATTTGGTTAAAGTGATCTTCCATGATGTTTTTGCCTCAATAAGATATATTAAGATCTTGGTAAATTGTTTGGACTAGAGCCATATGATTGCTAGAAGAAGCCTGTTGTTCATAAATGATATTATGGGGCACTCTTACTTGACTTAGTAAACTTTCATGGGGGAATTTTACTGGAAACTTGGCCCCTACCTCTATGGCTCTAAACAAAATCTCATCTTTGTTCTCTAAAAAATGTTGTTCAAACAAAAATAGATCATACATGGAAGCTATATTAATAGAATATGACTGTTGAAGTACTAGCTCATCCACTATAGGTATTATAGCTAGGTATTTTGTGGTTTTCTCTTGGTCTTGTTTTGAATATGGTGGTGTGTTAACCAGATAGTTAGCCAATGGATCTTGGCTTTGTGCCTCTGATTGAGTATTATAAGAGGGATAAGAATCCATCTCATAAGCAATATTATCTGTATAGGGGTCTTGTATTATTTCTCCATGTGTAACTACATTACTAATCCCTAGATTATACATGAATCCACTATGAGTGTAGGAGTACATGTTGGGATCCATAATCAATGCTTTGCGATAAAAGTTCAAAGAATTATACAAAATCTAAAAAGGATAATGTATAAAATAGATGATGTTCCAATTTTGTCTAGATTCATCAAAAGGATCAAAAGGTTTATGCAAAGTTTTGTGAGGAAACAAGCTAGTGTGAAGTATCTAACGTTTCACTATTCACATAAAGATAAGCAAGTAAATAGACCTAAAATCAAAATGCCAAACTCTAAGGTCAAAGTGTTTCAAATCATTTTAATCTAGGAATTTAAAAGTTGCTAGGTCTTTTGGCCAAATGCAGCGTCAAAAGGTAGGCTCAAACAAGGCATGTGCTAGGACTCTTGGCCAAACGGTGTCAAAAGCTATACTTTGAAATAGATGAAAGTTTTAATTTAATGGATTTAAAACACTTCTAATAAACACTAGGCATTTGATTCTTGGACATGAACTTGATCAACTAGGTATAAGGTATGAAACAAAAGGCACTTTAGAAATAGTTTATTTTCTCACAAAAATGGTATAAAACTTGGTTATTTTGACAAATAAGATAGACAAAAGTGAAAATTATAACCATTTTAGATAAAAGATCACAAAAAGTATACTCAAATTTGCCTGAAAATGTAGGAACAAATTTGAAACTCTATGCAAGAGGGTCTATGAAACAATATTTGAAATGTTTTGGGTAACATAACGATGATATACTACCTAGAAGGTCTGACAAAAAGGGTTGTTTCAAAAACTCTCTAAGGTAAAGATGTTTTCCTATAATTTTGATAGCATAACACTACTTTTCTTGACTCAAAATGGTGTGGTGCATAGACTCAAAGTGCAAATGTTTATCACAAAATGGCATAAGTCTATCAAGTGATGACAATGATTATGAGTCTTAAATGGCCTTCAACCCAAATTGGAAATTGAACCTATGTTCCCTCGAGTTTAGTGAAAATGGAGAACCCACTTAATACATTAACCTTATGAACTTATACAGGTGCAATTTTGAATTTAGATTATAAGTGGACTTAAATAACTTTGGTAAAGGTCTACACTCAATTGGGCAACATAACTATGCCAAAGTGGATGATATGACTCTTAAGCTTTTGATGAAATTTTGAACAAGGAAAATTGATGATCTCACATGGGCAACATAATGTCTCATTGTTAAAAGGAAAATTTGGACTATGTGTTTGGTTTAGATTGTTTGTTTACACCAAGTTTGACTTCAAACAAGACTTTAATCTAGGACAAGACCAATTAATTAATCGATATTCGAACCTAAATTGATAAGGTTGTTTGGTATTATTAGAATCCATCAATATATGACATTTGAGAGGATTTTAAGTATTCATCCAAAAGGAAATGCACATTAAATAGTAGGGTTTTTACACCCCCTTAACTGAAATGACAGTACTACGACATGGACCTTAAGGAGTACCTTACATCAATAATACTTCTGTGGCAAGTGGGGATTTATCTAAGATCTAATAAGTTTTTGAATGATCTATGGGAATCAATTTCAAAATGATTTTCATGCCAAATAATTCAAAATAAACGAATGGATTTTGGGTCTGTATCACTTGGCTTGTTGTAAAAAGGTCTAGTCCTTTTTGCAACCACTACATCTTGCTATTTGTTAAGTGTAGTGTGATGTGTAAAGTGTTACTACATCCTATGTGCAACTCTAAAGGATCTAAATGAAGTCTATGTTGGGAGATGAAACTTTGGGTCAAAGCTTCGCTAAAGAACTTGTAGGAGGTGATGAAGTCCCCCTCACGAGCCAAGTTTGCATAAAAATAAAGAAAACATGAAATGGAAAGACTTTAGGGTAATTTTCAAGGTCACCCAAACTTTTATGATTTTTTGGGGAGTGCTTTAGATGCCTTTATTTCTAAGCCTTGGAGTAGGCTATTTATAATAGGAATGGCACTTTTGATTCCAAGGGTTCCCTATAGGGGACAAATGGAAGAGCATACACATAACACTCCTCTTTTTATCAAACAAAGATTTAATCTAAACAACTATTGCAAACAAGAATTGACAAGTGTGTTCAATTTTATGCCCAAATGAAAGTGAGGTGGTGTTCATTTGACCCCTTGGTCTTAGTTGCAAACTTTGAAAGCATTCAACATAAACATCTAAAAATTTTAAACACCGAAACAAAGTTCCTAATTGATTTTTAAACATGCAAAAGGTGATCTAAACATGTTTTTGTCAAATATCAAGCTTGGTCCTTCAGCAAAAATGTTAGCATTTCTTTTAGCTTTGAAGCTCTTTTTGGTTTGAAACAATAAACTTTGTAAAAATAGCTCTCAGGTCTCTATTTTTAGAAAATAATATAGTGATCAACATCAGTTATATATAATTGATGACGGTTATCTTGACTAACCAAAATCTAATTGATGCTAGTTTTGATAACCAATGCTAGTTAAGCTATGTAACTGATGTCATTCTTACTTGCTGACATTGGTTATTGTGTAAAATTATGGCAAAAAAAATGGAAAAATAAAGTTATAAAATAAATTTGCATGAGTTTTAAGGGTCCAAATAAACATTGTAGAGTTTCAAATGATCTTATTCAAGTGTGAGATGCTTCTAGTTCCACTGGGCATGCCATAATCTGATCTAGGAATTTGACTCAAGAGAGGATGGTTAGTATGGTGTTAGTTCCAAAATGAAAACACAATCAAAGAAACACACCGATAGCATAACATCTCTAGGCCTAGACACTAGGGAGAGCTTTGTTTACAAAAACAAATGACAAACACAACTAAAAAGTAAGGAATAAAACACAAGAATTCCTTCACCTTCCTTGGATGTTCCAAATGCCTTTGTAGTAGTGGCTTGCTCGGCTTGTACTCATGAAGTCCTTGGCAATGGAAGCTTGGCTACCTCCTTCTCTCCTTGGCACCTTTGGCTTTGGCTTGGCTTGGCTTGAAATCAATTTGGTATGGTAACACTAGTTTTAATGGCTTTTTAAAGATATTTTTGCATTATAACTTTGCACCAAAATAGCTTAGAAATGATGTTTCTGGCCTCTCTATTTATAGATTTTTTCAAATGTCTAGAATCAACTTGAACTATCCATCTCGAGAAGAAGATGTGTGGTTGAGGATTAATTCAATTTTTGGATCTAAGTTTGTAATTATCCTCATCATGAGATTGGAAAAATGGTCAATTAAGAGGCATGGAGGGCATCATGGAAGGCATTGATAAGGCATGGAGGGCATAAATCTTGATATTTTTGGCATTTATGGCTTAGGGATCTCTTCCTAAGAAATGAGGTCACTTGATGATGCATATATTAAATATTCATTTCCAAAAATAAGTATTCAACAAATTTCCATGGAATTTTTGATTAGGCCTTGATTTGGGTTAATTAGCTCTTAAGCATTATTAAGTACTTTGTGCACAATTTACTCAAATTGATCGAAATGCCTTGTTATTGATCCAAAACTTGACTAGATTGGAATTGAAAGGCAATGTTAGATGCATTAGATCCATATTCCCATTTAGGATATTACCAACAAAAAATAACAAAGGCACGCATCTTGTGTATAATATTTGATAAGAAAGAGCAATCTAGAGCACCTAGGTGCAAAATTATCATTTTGACTCAAAATGATCTGATCAAAGTTAACTAGCCCATAAATTTTATTGACCCATTTAGGGATACCCTAGCCAAAATTGGCACTTGAATATGTCAATTTCAGCTCATTTAATGTGCTTTATTTTTTTAGGCCAAATTATGCATTTTGGGTAAAAATTATCCAAAACCTAATTGGAGGTCATTGGTGGCCAGATTTAGGTGTCTACATCTTGTAGCTTATATTGAACTGTTAGAATGTGCCAAGGCATGCAATACCTAGTTTGTTTACAAAAGAGATAAGAGATGAACTTGATGCATTTTCTAAATAGCCAACAAATTTTAATCTAAGGTACAAGAGTGAAGGTTACCTCATGAAAGGTAAGAATAGGAGACAACCATAGAGAATGATAATTTAGAGAAAACTCATATCTAAAAACAACTCTATCCCAACTTAGGTGCCTTTTGAGACTTTCCCAAGTCTTTCCAAATACTCTTAGTAATAAAAGTGCCAACAATGGTGACATGATCTTGTGTGATGAGGAGAGATTGGAGATTTAAACCTTTATAGACTCCAATTCCTATAAGAATACCTTATGTGACATAATTCCTAAGTATGAATTTCTAGGATTCATCACCATCTAAGGTAAAAATGACCTATTTGGAATATAAGGCATAGCCTTATATTTTGACATCCAAAAGATCAAGGCCACCTATGGATCTTGACTTGCAACATATATTTCAGGAAAAATGGTGGAATGTTTTAGTTCCTTTAGAATTGGCCAATAGAAAATTGCTCAAAACTCTTTCAAGTTTGGCATAGGTATTCTTATATGGTTCCCAACAAGAAGAATAATATGTGTAACAACAAACATCTTGGAGTAATATAAAAAAAATCCTGAGAAGGAAAGAGGTTTTGAAATTAAAAGCCCAATTTTTCTCAAAATTTTGAACCACACAAACTTAAATTAAAAATCCACAATGGAGATATTTCTATTACACAATGGAGAGAGTTATATTACACACCACTCTTTGTGATTCAATGAGTTTACAATGAACTAATTAAAGACATCTGAATAAATATTGTTCCTACTTAGGTGTAGAGGGTTGAGTAACAAACATAAAATGGTAATGAGAAAGAAAAGCTTTCATGATATAATGAAAGTGTGTAAGGTGAGATCCAAATTATATAATATTTTTAACATGATTAGACACTTTCATATAAAGGAAGAGAGTGAAGAATTATTTAGAAGATCTATCTCCAAATTTTAATAAGGGCATTCATGCTCATGGCTAAGCTCTTTGAGTTTTATAATGTTAATCCACCTTGAGTTTGCACTACCATAAGGAAGTTTTCTTTTGAAAATATTCATTGAAAGGAAAAGTTCCAATTCTTATGAAACTCAAATGAACTCATGGTGTGAAGCATCATGAGTATTAAATCATAAATCAACTACTTGTTTACCATAAATGCATAGAAAGGAAGTTGTTTGATTGATAACATTTTCCCACTATTCTATCCATCCAGAATATCCATAAAGCATAGGAGAAATTTTATAGATCTTAACAATGTGTTTCTTGGTCCAAGAATGATGCATGTGAGCAATATTAAGGTAAAATTATAACTTGACCATTCTTTGTGGAGGAGAAAGCCACTCAATTTTAAAATTGATAAGAATGTGGTATGAAAGAAAGATAATTTGGATGACAACCATAGGGAAATAAAAATTATTAGCAAATATAAAAATATTATTCTATATAAATAAAGTTCTATCCAGCCTCATTGCTACCTAGTCTCTTCCTTAATATAAATTCAACCATGTGAACCATGATGAGGTAGCAAGAAGGTTACATTGGTGATTAGGGTCAGACAACATGAGTTTTTTTCTCATGCAAAACCATACCTCTCTTTCATTGATACACCATTGTATTGATATTAACCCCACCTTGTTATCTTGAGACTCAATCATATTTAAATCACCACATAGGATATAGTTGGCATTAGGTAGTGTGTTAACTATCCATTGAAAAAAATTTGTCATCTCAATGATATCTTTAGATGCATAAATGTTGGCAATACCAAGGGAATGACCATTAAAGTTGAATAGGGCCCACATAACTAGATGAGTGGGGTTTGAACCCTAATTAAAAATATTTGGTGAAAAAGAGAAGGAAATTAAAATGAATATGCCCCCATGTCCATTATCATGATCTAACATCTAGAAAATAACACCCAATTGTATCAATCTGATGATGAAGGTGAGAGAAAAACCATAAATACTAACTTATTGTAGACAAAGTATTTTCATGTTGACAAAAAACTAACATGTATCCCTTACAATATACTTTTGAGTCATGTTAGTATGTCTCACACATTCTAATAGTACATAATCATTAACCTTGATTAAAGCTAAAAAATTATTAGTTAGGTTGGATTGATGGTTACCCTTCATAAGGTCATTTAACTAAAAATCCCACCACTTATCTTGTACATATTTTCCATCTTTGGAAGGTGTAGAATGGATGTGATCTCGATGATATACTAATTTAAGATCAAACATCCCTATTTTACTAATCACAGTTGAATCTATCACTTCAATAATGGGTTGTTATGTTTTGAAAATCATTGTTTGGCCATAAGAACATGCAAAAAAATTATAACTTATAGGGTGTAGATGAAAATTGATGTCATATATTGAGTGGTGGAAGCTAGTTATTTAGTGGTTATCAAAGAACCCCTTATTTTTTTACACAAGTGGTTGAGGCTTTTCCTATTGTGTGATATTTTTGTCCATTTTTGTATTATACATAATAGTCTATCTATTTGTGGATGTTTGAGCACCTTTATTGAAATCAAGAAAGGTTTTGGGTGGTGGGGTGTGTCTAGAGTTTGCCATCAATTTGCATTCACAGATTTTGTGATCCATGGCTTGATAGTAGAAACAAGTGTTGGGCATAATAATTTAAAACACACATTGATTAAAATTCTTGTCACTTATTTAGATATCAATTATTTCTTTGATAAATTTAAAAAGGTCCACTTCAATGTAGGCATGTTTCTATTGTTGGGCCATATAGAATTTCTCTTACTCAAACCCTATAAAAGGCCATAAGGGTTTAATCTATTGATGTTCAAAATTCCACAAGGGTAAGGGAGGGCCAAGAAACTCTATCCATACATTTTTAATAAATCTAACATGCTTGAAGATGGAAAAGTCTTAGGTCTAACGAGAAAACACAACAATCATTTTACATATAATCCAAGGCCCATGAAGAACAATGGTTTGATAATGGTCAACATTACTAAACTTAAACTAAAAAAACCCTTGGTCATGTTTTGGACAACTTGAAGTTTAAAACCATGAGGGTTCATCCAAGTATTGTGAACCTAGTATCTCAAGGTGCCTTCGATAAGGACATGACTAAAAAAATAAGAAATAAGAATAAACTGCTCAAAAAATTGCATGCTTTATCAAATTTAGGGTATTCTAAAATAAACAAATTTAGGGTATTCTAAAACAACAATAGAAAGCTTTTTGGGGGTAAGATAAATACCATGTGGAAGACTTTCAGAACATATTTTTGAGCTTGCTTTAGCTCCATTATTCTTCACAACTCCATAGAAAACATATGTAATAATAGAGGAAAGGGACACTTGAAAGATGATAATATCATCGAAGGAGGTGATTGGTTAGGTATAATGCAATAAAAGTGTAGTCCTGTAGCTAGATTAGAAAAAAAAACCTCCTAGAGGTGTTAATGGGGGTGTGACAAATTAAGTCTTGAAAAAACCCTAGTAGAGCCCAAAACTTATCTCCCCTATAAGTTCCAAATTTTAATTCGATAGGTTTATAAATACACAAGTACATTAGTTCATATAGGACATGGAAAATATAGTGCCCTACATGCATAAGACACTATGAAAGTGTAATATAAGTTAATTCAAGCATTTAGAGAATAATTCAAGTAAATATGAAGCATTTATTTCTTTTCCATGCATTCATTCTAGAACAAAAGGTCATATAAGACTAAGCTTTACATTCATTGGTCTGCCTATTGAACATGCATTATACTTGACGTGCTGATTATGATTTCATACTAGTATTTTAGGGTCTTGATAATAATTGAGAAATAACATATGGCCTCGATTAAAACCCCAATTTTTCTAGGTTTTTAAAATGTTGCTTCCTTGCTATGGTTTTTAAGAAGGTGATCAATTTTTTATAGATCCATGTAAAGTCTTGGAAAAGTGAGTGAAGTGTTCAGAGCCTTTGAAGTTAATGAATAAAATTGTCAAATCAAATTTTGCATTTTTAATAGTTATCATAAATAAGACTTGACAGTTCTGAGAGAGTGCACTAATAGTTTAGAAAGAGTGAATTCACAGTTCTTGGTAGTACTCTTTGTTCACTTTAATTTTATAGGTTTTGTTTGCTTCATTATATGAACATTCTTTGCATTACCTATTTTTGATAACTATCTCCAAATTCATGGTAAATAAGATATTTTTTTGAAATCATTCTTTTTTTATTTCATGAGCATATTATTTTATATAATTAAATATAGTTTTATCAATTTTTGGGTGAATAATTTGTCTTCAACTTACTGAAGGCAAAATGGTTATATCAGCCATAGTGTAATGAGATAAATCTCTCCTCTCAGTAAGGGGAGGTTCCCTATAAACTAGCACAAACTAATCTAAACTAAATATTAATTTAGGGGTGAGACCATTTCATCCATTTCTCTTTTTTCAAAAATGATGTTTAAAAAATAAAATAACATTTTCTTGGCATTAACTGAAAAATCGAGAAACCCATGAGAGCATAAAGTCTATCATTACTTCTTTTGCTGATTTATAACTTAGAACACAATATAATGAGGTATAGCCCAAAGTCTTCACCGAAAACTAAAACAAAATATATGATCACAAAAGATAAAATTAGTTCAAAGCCTCCAATATCCTTTATTTTAGAACACTAAAACACAAACTAAAGATAATTGTTGTAGCACAAAGTCTCCACAATCAACTTTAGAACATCTCCTAGATTATCTTCATTCACACTACTTATTTAATCAAATAGATAAGATTGCATTAGGAAAAAGACATAAGAACAATTTCCAATACAACACAAGTTATTTCAACACAAAGTTTGTAAGGTCACTTGCTTTCTTATTCACTTGATAAAATTTGATTTACAATTTGAGATTAAAGTCTCAAAATGCCTTTCAATTTTGGTAGAGTTTCGCTTCCAATAACTACAAGATTCCTAATTACAAAAGAGGCCCTCTTTATTTATAGGGAGAGACCTTGAGAAAATTTATGAAAAAATTAACTACTTTGACCTATTCAAAAATAGGAGTCCTTATTGACTTAGGACTTCCTATATTTTTACATGTAATTACATATGAAAAAAGTACATGTAAAAAAGTCCAAATCTATTTCAAAATTACATCTGAAAAATAGAAAATAAACTAAGGGAAAAAATTGCTTCAATTTGTATCATCATCTTTCTTTATGTGAGCTTCATACATAGTGAAAGCTATTTGCATCCCGATACTGTCTGGACTAACAATGTTCTTCGAAATAATCTTGGCTCTGACTATGGCATCTCTTATTGTGGTGACTGATTTTGCATGACTAGTTAAATTGGTTTTCAAATTATCTAGAGTTAATTGATTGTCTAGAATATTGTCCACAAATATTATTGAAAATATCTTATCTTCAAATTCTTTCTAGAACATATCTTCAAATTTCTGAATCATTTCTTCTACAGAAAGGAATTTGTTATCTTGTGATGTAAGATTGCAAGGTAGCTCCTCCAATTTATGTAAAAGACTGAAATCACTTTGCTCACTAAGTTTCCTTACAGATTCAAGGTCACTGATCAGATATTTAAGCACATGACTCCTATATGTCAATGCCTCTTTAGTTTTAGTACAAGATTCCCTATCATTAATGATGCCAATTGATATTAGAGTGCTTATCTTCAATTTTCTCATCTCCACCCATTTATCAAGATATTTTTCTATGCTTTTAATATCTTGAGAAACAACATCAATGAGATCATCAAGTTTTGCTCTTATTTTCCTCATTTTATCTATCTTCTTAGATAACTGTGAGTAGGGAAATTCCTTGTGTACGCATCCTGTCCAACTATTCTTCAAGTACTTTTCCTTTGAGATGAGTCTTTTTTGCTTTCTGAATGATGGGGTCTTCTATAGAAATAGCCTCAGGAGTTACTACTTTTGAAGTGAAAGTGATTCTCCTTATCATTATAGTCAACTATTCCACCACTGCTTTGTAGTGATCTTTCATTTCTTTCTCCTTGTCAAATTTTTGAATCAGGATGTCCATGGCTGACTGCATATCACTCTTGGCACTTTCATGAGTTATCTTGCCCAATTCAACTCTAGAGATAGAGTAATCATTTATATCAAAAATTTTAATGGTTGCATCCTGTGGAGGTCTTGCAATTTCTAGAAATTTGTGTCCCTTATCCCTAAGCATTTTTGAAAGAACCTTTGACTTTGTCAGGGCCTTGGCTTTTACTGGCACTAGATTATTAAAATCAAAGTCATCTAGAGAGATGGCTTGTTTCTTCTTTTTGGGTGTATAAGCTGACAACCATGGTGGAAGCACATAAGTACTCACATTAGGATTTGTCCCCATTATCGATGTCACTAAAACTGTAGTTACACTAGTAATAGAAATAATGGGTGGAGTGTTAGTAAAAACAACACCTTTTTCAAGGCAATCAAAAATAGAAGTATCTCCAATATCAAAAGATGAGGAGGACAAACTAGGAATTGACCTAAAGAATGAATAATATCCTCAAAAGTGCTTTGAAGGTTGTCAAAAATTATTTTGGAAGGAGAGGGTGATTCAGAAGATGGAACATTAATAGGAGAAATAGATGAAGGAGCTACAACAAGTGTGTCAAGTGGGGAAGAAGAGACTCTCATTTCTTTTTGTACATTCTATTGTGGGGATAAATTTTCCTCCTATTATCGATTTTTAGGCCTATCTTCAATATCCATCTCTTTCGTCACTGGTTCTTTAGTGCTCTATTTCTCAACTACCATATATTTTAGACTCTTTTTCCATAGCTTTTGACTTCTTCATCACAAATATGATCTTAGGATTATGTGGCTTGGAAGAATAAGGAACATCACATGTGTTCTTCATCCTATTTTTTACCTTTCTTCTTATTTACTCTTGAATCTTAGCTTCTAAACCTATGAGGAATTCTTTCAAAGCAATTCCCTTGCTTGCTAGCTAGTTATTGGTGTTTGTCAATATCGGTTCAAATCTTTTCCTCAATGAGGTCAGCTCTTTTTGAGACCATTGGATTGGAGGAATAAGGGAATTAACAATATGTTTAGTATTATATATGTCATTAATCAACTCTCCATCATCCACTAGATTCTTGGGGATATCAACAAGTCCTAGATATTTAATCTACTCAAGAGGTAACCTGTTATAGTCCATTTTCCTGACATCTTTCGTTGTTCTCAAATCAACCCAAACATCTTCAATCATGGGTTCATGGAATTGGGTTTTCCTCTTGATTATGTATTTCACACCCCTATAATAAAAATTTAGTCTTCTTTTGAATTGATTCATAGTTATAAGCTACATTTCAGTTTTCATGACTCTAGCCTTCCCAACAGTTAACATTGAAAAACTGCCAATTTTAATTGGGAACCTGAAACTGGGCTTCTTGAGTTCCATCTATTTATTATGCATGATGATAATTTGTCTGCATAGCTCCATTAAGACCAATTTGTCTAAGGGAAATCTTGGAAGCATATAAGGATGACCTTGGAAAAAGCCAACCCTCAGGTATGAGAAAGAAGGAAACTGTAAGAACATGCATCCAAAATCATTTACCACTATTCAAGCCTCATTTGAAACTCTTCTTTATTCTAGTTGAGGATAAAAAAGACATAAGAATACTACAAATAAAGCATCATTTACTCTCTTTAAATGATGAATATAACCCTTTAATGTTAATTGAGAGTAGTATTGATACATTGGGATTACTCTCCTATCTCCTTCTAATGTTAGACCTAAAAAGATTCTCATTGAAGCTACAGTATACACCAGATAAGAAGTCATGTAAAACTTGAAGGTAGTGGATAACTTCATCAATTTCTCATGTAAATCATTATTGATTTGTTCTCCCTATAAGATGGTTTGTTTGCCTTAGAGTATTACCTTGATGAAGGGATACATCCATTCATGAAACTGTGAGGAAGAGGGCAAACCTCTTACCCTACCAAGAAGAGTTATCAGATCACCAAACTCTTCTATAAAGTCACTTCTTAGAAAAATCCTTGGCCACCTTGACAAATTTACCCTTGATGTCTTGAGCCATTTATTATTGATTAGCTTCTTTGCTTTTTTAGAATTTTTGTCATACTCTTTTTGTGCTTCAACAAAATCAAGCTTTATCACTTCTATAGTAGGAGGGAACATTAACACTTTATCAATGAATTTGAGATCTAGTCTAATTATCACATTGCCACTAGTGTCCAACACATCCCTAATATCTTTATTATAAAACTGAGCACACTGAAGAACAAATTCTATGTTGTGAGCTACTATCGGGAAAGAAGATACCAAATGAATGTTGTTATCAATTATCTTCTTCATTTCAGAGCTAGGATTGCTTGACTTAGTTCTCTCCACAAACTTAGCCATGTCCACATGACCAATCTCTATATCTCTAATGTCATTGACATTAGAAGTAATTGAGGTGATTGGAAAAACACCTTGATATTTATACTTCATCACTTTTGACTTCTTCGAAGACAACTCAGTCATCTGAATGAACTATTATCAGAAAGATAGTGATGAAGAAAGAAGATCCATAGAATAAACTAAAAAAAAAGGTCATGATCATGCAATTAGGGAAAATACTAAAAATCTAGGAAAATTGCATGTCGATGATCATGACTATGGAGATGCACTTGAAAAGGCTAAAGTGCTAGCAGGCCAAAAAATAGAGGAAAGCGAGCTCAGAAAAACAAAATTGAAAATATCCCAGAGTTAGTAAAATTTAAAAGAATGTTTGCATGGGTGGTGAAATTTACCACCCTTGAATGTAAGGGAAAATTCAAATGTTTATGTAGCAGAGGCAAAATTCACCGCTATTACATGTTGGTATGATTTTGCCATTGATATTCAGGTGGTGGAATTCACCGCTATTACATGTTGGTAATGAGAGCAATGTTTATGAGTCAATTTTTACCACCAATGAGTGTGGTAGAAGTAAGGTTTTCATGTAAGGGCAAAAAATTTTGCCACTCATAAACTTTCACTTGAATATATGTTAAAAATTTATAATCAACAAAAATCATTGTTTTTGCTTTCCACTTGATTGCAATGAGGATATGTGAAAGTGGCTAATAAAGCCATCATCATGAATTTTTAAAAGATGATTTTCAACTAACATGAGTTGGGGGGAAAAATGGGTTAGATCAAAAATGTTTATGACATTCAATGAAAACTTAAGGCATGGAAGGAAGTCAGTGGATTTCACTAGCTAGGCTCATTTAAAGCAAAAATGAAGAAAAAAAGATGGCAACACACAAAACAAAGAAAAAATAAAAATAAAAATCAATCCACAGCAAAAAAACACTCAAAAAATAAAACCCTAGAAGTAGAAAATAACTTACTTGACAAGTTTGAGATCCTAAGCTTGGCAGCAGTGAATTCAAACTCTTCCTTCATTACCACAGTTGAGTAATTGTGAAAAGGGGTCTAGGAAACTTAAAATAAAATAAATGACAAACAAAATGCATTTAAAATCTCAAAACAAGCTTTTAAAACTCAGTGTGTGTAGCCATAAATGCCAAACAAAGTTTGAGATTTTGAAAATCTTTGCTTGGGTGGCAAAATTTTCTGCCTTAATGTGTGTCAGTGTAAGAACATGCACTGGTGGCAAAAAGTGCCACCAATGCATGTAAAAAACAAAAAACTATATAATGGCAAAAAAATTTACCGCCTGAGCATGTGTAAAATAAAAATTCAATAACACCCTAAAAATGATCAAAATTGACATTTTGATCAAATAAAGACTACAACGAGTTTCATGATTTTTAAGAAATTGTGGTGAGGGAATGTTGTAATCTTTCCCAGAATGTCAGACAACTTCACTTGAGATCAAGAGAATCTTGTCTCAAATGATGAAGTTAGAGTGTAGATTATGAAATGGACAAGTTTCGTAGGGGTTGTCCACAAAATGAGCGTAGCTAATTTTGGGAACAACATCGATGTAAAACCATTCCCCATAAAACCACTTATATTAAAATATAAAATTTGTCATAATCAATGTGACTTCAATAGTCATTATCAATTTAACCTCAATATTACCCTCACACATGGGCAAGAAGTACATTAAAGCAATAATTTATAAAAAAACTAATTTTTAAAAAGTATATGTCACATTTTTTTATAAAAATTCTTTTTCTTCCATCTAATTTTGTCATAGGCCTTATCAAAATCTAGTTTGATCAATAGAGCATCTTGTCTTGATTGTTGATCCCATTCACAAGTTTCCTAGGCTAAGATAAGATTATCCAAAATATATCTACCTCCAAGAAAACTAGTTTTCTCTACCCTAACATTAATTTTCAATACAGGTTTGATCCGAAGGGCCAACGCTTTAGCTACGATCTTATAGGATGTATTAAGTAATGTAATTGATCTCTAACTAGAAATAGTGTCTTCATTTTTTCCTTTAGGTAGAAGCTTAATTAAGCCTCTATTAATGTTAGGACCCAAGGAACCTTTCTCAAAAGCTTCTAGATATAGAAAATATAAATAATCTTTGATATGAGGCCATATTACCTGATAAAATTCAACTGGAAGGCCATCAATACCCAAACTCTTGTTATGGGCCATTGAAAAGAGTGCATGTTATATTTCCTCCAATGATAAAGTTCGATCCAAAAATTGACTATAATCTTGATCAATTCTCTTGGCAATATGTTCTTTAATAATTTAATCCAAATTTAATTAAAAATCTTCCCCATGTTGTTCTTATTTGAAGATATTTGTATATAATTTTTGAAAAAGTATACTAATTTCAGATGTTTTCATGTGCAAGGTGCTAAAGTCATCCATAATAGCACAAATCTTCTCTTTTGTGTGTTTTTAATTAAGATAGTTAAAAAAATACTTAGAACATTTATTACTCTCTTTTATCCAATGTAATCTAACATGGATTTTATCCCCTTACCCTCTATAGTTATTAATTTTATGAAGTTATGTCTCAATATAAGTGATTTCTGTTTGCATCTTAGTGTTGCTTGGATCAAGGCTTAGATTTTTTTGTGTTTGATTTAATTTACTTTGAAGAGATTTTTCTCTCCTTTTACATTGCCAAGCCATTCTCTTGCCAAAGGATCATAAAAAGGTAGTATATTGGGAAATAACTTCACCCCACCATTTTATCCATGACTCATCTTCTTGAGGATTTAAAATATAATTCTAAATCCCCACTAAGGATATCATACAGTCATGCCTCTTTAACTGGTAGAGATATTGAGTTTATAAGGTAGTGGATAAGTGTAATTATTCTAGGAGGGTTAAACAAAACAAAAAATGGGGAAGTGATCCGATAAGGTAGTCAAATAATCCATCAATAAGCAAGCACCTGAGGAGTCATTAGCTAGCAGAATATTGGGAGAGCTATAAAATCTATCCAATCTACTTAACTTCCTATCCTCCCCTGATCTATAGTTGGACCAAGTGAACTAGTTATTAACATGTCTAGAAGCTTTGTCTTGAATTGGATGAACCACCCCAAGATAATTTCAACAAAACAACCAACTATTAAATTCATCATAGTTGAGTTTATAAGGATTTTACTAGATCTGATCATTGTAATGTTTAACCATATTAAAATTACCACCAAGAATCCAATCAGCATTTGGAATAAAATTAAACATCCAATTCCAAATATCTACCCATTCTTTAACATTATTAGAAGCATAAATAGAGCAAAATCCAATAGGTTGTCCATTGATAATGGTAAGGGCCCACACACAGCTGTGAGAGGGGTCCTCTCCCTTATCAATCACATATTTTGACATCTATAGAGAAATACCCAAAATTGAACCTTCTCTCCCTTCTTTATGAGATGTATGAAAAAAATTAGCATCTTTCCATACATGAAATAAAGATGATTTTAGACTATTATTGCCAGTTTTAATTTTTTTTAAAATAAAATGTCTAATTTCACTTTCAGAACTAATTCTTTGACTTTGAACTTCCTGTGAGGGAACATAATCCCTTGTACATTCCAAGAAAGTATTTTGTAATTCATGATGTAAGTTCTGCAATAGTATCTTCTTCTTATGGCAACATGCTAAAACTATTGACTACTACAACTAATTACTCATCCTTAAAATGTTTAGAGGGGGAAATGGCAAGAGATCTAGACCACTAATTAGAAGGGATTGGATTAGAGACATGGTAAACATTAGGATGGGAAATTGAATTAGGAGAAGTAGGTGGAGAATCTTCTCAAGAAGGGGAACAATGAGAATGAGAGAAGGAAATAGTAGGTTATTTTATCTTCCTCACCATTCTCCATCCATCCAACATTACAACATCCTTAAAGGAAGGTAAAGATATTTCATGGGTATTATCAATAATAGGTGGATTATCGACAGGTGGAAGAAGTGTTAAAGGTGGGGGAGAAGGGGGGAAGTAGCATGAGGATGGATAGGATGAGTGATAATTTTTTTAGATGGAACAAAGTGCATAATAACTTGGGCATTTATATTTTTATTGATAGGAAAATCTTAGATTAAATGGCCTTCCTTTCAACAAAAGAAACAAGCATTTGGTTTGTTTGAATAAACTAGAGGCTGGCTCAAATCAAACTCTGGGCTAGTCAATTTAATAGACTTAGACAGTGGTTTATCCAAGTCTACTTTCATGCACACCCTTGGATGTACCCTTAAACTTGAAAATTTATCACTTTTATGTTTACACTAGATGACTCTGCCCAACTGAGACACAATATCCCTCAGGAAAGCTCTGAAGGTTAAGTTCAATTAGGGTAATTCAATCCACATTAGATAATGAGAATGAGATGGGCATTCAAGATGAAAGTCAAACCTCTACGCCTATAAGTAAAAAATTTGTCCATAGATCACCCATGTACCATGTTGCAAAACTGCTTGGGCATGGTAAGTTGATTTAAACATATAAGATATGTAACCCTTGCCCAATCCCCTTAGGGTTTCAATCTCCCATCCTCTATTTTTCCAATTTAATCGAGCCCATTTATTAAAATATAATTCAAATGGAATGCCTCTAAAAAAGAATAAAATAATATTTCTACTTTGGCATTCAAAAATTACATCAACAATATCATCTAGGAGTAGGAATTCTAGAGATTTACCCAAATCCTCATTCATACCCATCACTTGATCTTCACTTGCATTTGACTCTTGCTTCCCTTCTATGGACCATTCCACACTAGCTAAAAATCCCTCATTTGGACTATTAACATCTTCCTATCAGTGATTTTCTTATGTATTACCCACAAAAATGGGCCCATGCTCTTCTCTAGCTTATCTTGTTGTAGATTTTAGCCTCATTGCTCTCCATTTTTCACTAGTTCAACAACTAGGGTTTGGTGGAAACTAATTCATTTCCTCTTCAATGATCCATTAGATAAGTATGTACTTTGTCTCCTTTATTATATGTTCTTATTGATAATGCCTTGGGGCATCTTTTACAAAAATCCAATCAGCTGCAACTTATAGCAGGGATTTCAATTCCCAGGAATGTGACTATTATTAATTCTCATTTTGCTGATGACAACATGATTTTTCTACAAAATTTTGAACTAGAAATTATTAATACCCTAGATATATTAAATCTATATTGTTCAGTGTTAGGATCACAACTGACTCATAATAAAATCGAGTTTTTGATGATACATTTGGGATTGTACCACATTGGATACCTACAACATGGAGGTAAATAAAAGATGGAGAGATTACTGGGTATCTTGGTATACCATTTAGATATGTGGAACTAGTTTATTAATAGACTCAATAACAAAAATTTTAATTGGGGAAACAAGTTTATTTCATTGGTTGGGAGAATCCAAGTTGTTAACGAGATCTTCATTGCTTCGCATGTATATTACTCCTCTTGCTAGATACCCTCAAACAAAAGCTATGAAGACTTGAATGAAATTATTCAAAAATTTCTTTGGACCAAATGGGGAGGTGAGGCTGGGTTTAAGTATACATCCTGGGTAAACTACTTATAATTAAAGAATAAAGGTGGTTTGGTAATTCTTTATCCCAAAACCCAAGGGATTTGTTTATCAGATAAGTGGATCATCAGTTTCAATTAGGGTGATGAACCTTGGAAGATATTGGTTTGACATAGAATCAATTCTGCTTCTATTCATGGTAAATGGCAGGCCATCAATTGGTGGGATAAGATTCTTCTTGCACCTTTTTCCAAAATTTTAGATTCTTCTCCCTTGCAATCCATTTGGAAATCCTAGCAACATGTTTGTCAATTTTTAGAATGGAGAGAAGCCTCTTTATAGTATGGTTTCAGTTTTACATTCTCATCCATATGGTGGAATAAACTCATTTAGTATCAAGGTAAGCCAATTGCCACTACCTTCCATAAAAAAACATATTATTTGTTTAAAAAAGGTGTGTAATAGTTTGGTGACATGTGGGATTTTACTTTGTTGAATTGGACTCCATGGCATATTCTTCAAAGACATTTTGGATTGAATAACTAAGTTAAATAGTTTATCACTTTTGTGTAGTCTTTGGTTTTGGTAGAGCTGTCCATAAAAATGTGTACTCCTATTCCATGAAGTTTTTTGAAAGATTGGAGATGGTTAGTGAATCATAATTTCAATGCCTTTCCTTTGAATAAAATTTATATTCATCTTTTGCCTAATGTCCCTTTAAGTCCTTGATTGAATCTCAAATGGAAATGCCAAATTAGTGAAAGGCTTTGGTCTAATTTGATCACACAAATTTGGAAGTCTAAAGCTGGTACATATGCTCAAATCATGGCATGGAAATCTTGCATTATAAATTACCTATAGGAGATAGATTTCAAGGAATCGTGATTCAACCCATCAATTGCCCATTTTGTCACTCAAGAGAGGACTTAAAACATGTGTTTTGGGATTGTGCATATGCTAAAAAACAATGGAAGACCATTTTCATTAACTTTCCTTCTACATTTAGTCATTAGCTAAATTGGGAAGAAACATTTTGAGGGATAGGCATGAGTAAAAATATTGTTAAGGATACCATTAGACAAGTTATTTTATTGCAAATAGGGAAGAATAGATGTTTGGTAGCTTTCTCTAAATCTTCTTTTCATCAGGAAATAAGAATTATAAATATTTACTTTGATGTTTTTCTTAGTATTGTTTCTCTTTTTTCACAACTACAGAGGGATTTAGAGAAAAACACAGTGATGGCATTCTAGATTCAACAAATTAAATTTGAAGTAAAGTAGTTGTTATGTAACAAGAAAATGCATGTTGGTTAGGGATTGAAAAATATGTTGTATGATGGTTGACAGTTGTTCATGCTTGAAAAATGTACTTGTGTATTATGTTTTTGAATGTTTTTGTTTGCTTCCAGCACCATATTGCTATTGTTTTGTAATTCTACTATCATCTTTGCAGTTTTTGATGCTCCCATGAGCATTTACCTCTTTATGTATCTACATATTTTCAATACAAAAAAATCTTTTTATTCATGATAGGTATATCATAAATTTATTTTAGTGAGGATTCATGTTTAATAAATATCCATCCCATAAATATTTATTAGTATTGGCTAACTTCTTACTCAACATTTTAAAATTTGATTATAATATATAAATTATTAAATTTTTTTATTGGAATTCATTGATATATTTACTATTCACATTAAAATAATATCCCAAAGATTGTTACAATAAAAAGGTGGTCGATTAGTATTCATGATCCATTATTCATGTCGAGAAAAAATACCACTCATAACAATTAAATATAAATATAATTTAAACAAGGCTATATAAAAACATTAACAAAATATCATATCACCAAGGCAAGTGAGAAATTCAGGCACAAACATTGGTATTAGAAGGTGGTGGTCCCATATCATCTTTAAGAAGCTAAAAAGAATAAGGATCCTCATAAGGTGGATCTAGGGAAGCCCAACCATATTATGTGTTTTGAAAAAGAGCCAATAAAATTATAATTCCCCATTTAAGAGGCAAAGGAAAGTAAATCCCCCTTGGCTTTGTATCCTACACATGGGAAGACCATGGAGATAGACCAATAAAAATCTTTATGTAGGTGAGGGGTTCCATCCCCCTTGCTAAGGAGGGGATGAGAAGTAATGGCAGGAATGGTTCTACTAATGTCTACACCCTAATAGAGGGGTGCCTTTATTGTGGTGGGACTAGATGAACTTAGCTCATAACTTACAAAGTGCACTCCCCTAGTGTTTGAGAAATGCACAGAGATGCTATAATTTTAGATCCACTTTCTCTATATGAGCTTGAATCTATAGATACATTGAGGATATTAAAAAAACTTTATCATTAACAAAAAAAATGAAGAGAAAGTTATTCACTATTGAAAGTAGCTGAATTTCTAGGCTTCCATAGTTGAAATAGAATTATAGATTTGAAAAAAATCCATAGAAAAGTAATGTATTCCACCATTGAGAATTGACCTCTTATAAAGGCATTCTCAATTTGATAGGGTCTAAGTGAAAATACTAAAATAAACTATGAATCCATTGTAAAGGTTTTTGAGCTCTAGGAAAAATCCATAAAAATGTCGAAAAGTCTCAAGTCTAGAACAAGTAGGGAACTTAGGGTTAATGATCGTAATGTGTTTGAGTCATTTCCGAAATGGAAGACCCAGATAGACAAAACACTAGAGAAAGTGGGCAAGTTTTGGCCTGAGCTTGACATTTCATATTTAGTTGAGGTTAGCAAGCCATATTGTGGATGAGGAGTTCAAATTGTAATACTTGTTAATCTTACCTAGAGTTGAGGAAAAGGGACTCACAATATGATATAGGAGACCAAGAGAGTAATTTTTGAAAGTGGTGTCACAATTCCACCACTAATCCTTTTAGTATGCTATTAGACATCAGAGTCCCATTTTATGGAGCATGACATCTAGCATCAACTCTTAAATATGTAGCATAGAAGGAAATTCCAAACTTATAAAATTAAACTTCATTTGTAAGGTAGGCCACAAATCTATTTTTTGGATAAAAATAGATCTCTAACAATAATAGTACCTTTTTTAAAAAGCCAAAGGGACTTTATAATTGGTGTTTTGTAAATAGGGAGGTTTGTGCTTGTCACGATAGGGGATCACCATAGATTATTATTATTATTATTGAATTAAAGACTCATTTTAAACCCATCACCAACCCATTTGAGGTGAGGCTTAACAACTTCAAAGGTTTTCTAGATGATCTTAGCAATAAATGACCCCTCAATTTTTATTAGGACAAAAGTAAACAAAAGATAGAGGAATTCTATATTTTTATAATAATTCTCATCATAAGGAGAACTTGCATAAATGCAGTGTCTTAGGAGGATCTTAGAAGCCTCATGCCCTTCAATATCCTTCACAATACACTTGGGACAAAGAGCAATGTTTTGTCTATAAATATCAATAATGCCCATGCCTCCTTTATCATGAAGAAGGTTAAAAAATATCCCAAACAAATATATGAAGGCCTCTAGTATTCTTAGCATTAGACCATATAAAGTCTTTAAGAAATTTAACTAACTTATCATATAATTATTTTAAAGTATCTCAATAGGATAAATATTATACATGAGTTGTTGCAGTAATTTTGGTACAAACACAAATTTTTCCTGCTAAGGAAAGAGGCTTGCTAATAGAGTGGGTAATTTTTTTTTCTCCTCTATCAATCATAAACAACAAAAACTCAATAAGAGAGCTATCAATGGTGAAATAAATTCTAAATAACTTAATTCCACCACCCCCCACCACACACCCCCCACCTTTTGATCCATTTCCACTGAAATTATTTGATCCAAACTCACAAGGCATCATACTATGTATGCAGTACTATGTTTTATCCCATTGCATTTTTGATCCAGAAGCTTTGAAAAAAATGTCAAGGCAATACAATGCCTCTTTCAAAGAGGACTCGTGCTCTACAAGCAGGAGGAAAGAATCATCTATAAAACCATGATTGATTAATTAAGTGGTATAATTAGGAAAGGAAATTCATGAAATCAAGCCATGATTATCTCCATGGGTAAGTAAATAGTGAAAATATTTGCTTGAAAGAACATACAGTGCCCAAATGAAAGGGAAATCCCTTTAGATAGAGTTGAAAAGCCAAAAACTATCATATTTATGGCCATAATTGTCAAGCAAGACAAAATATTTAAGAAGAGAGTTTTAACATCCAAAAGGAAAAACTTTCCAAGCCCTAAGGATTTAAGCATGGTGAGGATTAAAGGCCTCTCAATATGATTATAAGATTTGTCAAAGTTAAGTTTAATTAAAATTGTCCTCTTCTAAGAGACACAATCATATTCCATTCCTTCATAAATAGAAATTATATTATCCATAACACAATGAATTTTGATCAACCTTGTTTCCTTTGGTCTCATGATTATAGGTTGGATGTGATGAAGGTGGAGTGCCAAAGATTTAACAATGATTTTCTAAGAGACATTGAGGATGGTGAATGATATCCAATTGGTAATGGGTTATAGATCTCCTGCTTTAGGAATGAAATTAATGATTCCTTTGTTGATAATGCCCCCAAAATATTTATTGAATAAGGCTTCTCTATAAACCTAAAATAAGTCAGTCCAATAAACTACCATGTCACTTTATATAATTCATAAGGGAAACCATAAAATCTTGGTGCCTTATCATTATCCATGCTTTGAATGGTAGAGAAAACCTCATCCAAAGAGAAGGGGAATTAAAAATATTTAGATATGAATGTATTTACTTAAATCACCACATCTAATCATTCTTGTAATGATTTAGATCATTCCCCCATGTTTTCCTAAGATTGGAACACTAATTTATAGTGGTCCAAAAATGCCAAAGAAATATATGGTAGAATAATGAGGTGTGTAACATCCAATTCCTAACACCATTGTGTTGAAATTGTCAATCTTACTCAAAATTTGTGAAAATGCACAATTTGGGCCAAAATCACTAAAACACGTTAAATGGCTCAATATTATCATATACAAGTGTCAATTTAGGCAACTTTATCCCTAAATATGGCAATACATTTTATGTGATTAGTAACTTTGATCAAATCATTTTGATTCAAAATGATAAAAATGCGTTTTGGTTCTTTGGATTACTCTTTTCTTCTAATTTGGAAGCACACAACACATGCATGTTTTATTTTATGTTGACAACATCCTAAATGGGATAATGGTTTGTACACAATTAACATCAACTTCTATTTCCTCCTAAGTCAAAGTATGACCCAGTAATATGACTTCCTGATTAGTTTGATAATGAAGTGCACCAATTTCCACAGAATTGCACTAAAATTGATTAATCTTACTTAAGAAAATTAAAAAAATTATGAGCTTGAGTAAGAATTCCATGGAATTTATTGAATATTTATTTATTGGAGATTGATTCCTATTAACTACATCATTAAATGAGGTCATTTTTGGGGTGGCATCTATAAGCCATAAATGCAATAGATATCAAGATTATGGCTTTCCATGCCTCTTTAATGCCCCTTCTTCCCAAATAATTATGAGGATATTTATGAATTTTATTTACATAATTGGATTAATTCATGGCCACACATCTTGATCTAGAGATGTACGATCATGGTTGATCCTGATCAATTTGGAAAATCTATAAATATGAGGCCTCTCACTCACATTTTTAAGCTTAACTTATGTAAAATTATAATGCAAGATTCTTTCCACAACCTTTATTTGTGTTGATTATTATGATTTATTTGCAATAGAATAACTTCATTGATAGGCATATATTGAGTTCATATAATGAGCCTAGATTATACTTGGTGTTTTTGAGATGGTGGAGGAGATTGATTTACACCATTATTGAAGACTTGAACACTAAATCAAGGAGAAAAACATGCTTGGAGCTGCTTATGGATGATGAGAAACTCTTGGGAAGGTAATGTATGTTTGATTTATTTCATTGAGTTTTTAATTGTCATTTGCACACCCTGTTGAATAGGTTGGCCTACATTGTTATGTTCTTATGCATTTCTTATGTTTTTCATGATTAATGTTTGATCTAACCATCTTTGTAATTCATTTCTACATCTTGGCATGCCCGATGGGACCATGCATCCTTCTCAAGCAAGGAATATATTTTAAAAATCTTAGATTCCATTAAAAGTCATTAAAAATCCTTTAACATCAAATTTTAGCTTGATTTTCTCATGTTTCTAACATTTTTTGTTGATACACAGGTCACACAGTGACTGATGTCAGTTTTGTGTAATCGGCATCGATCAAGGATAATCGACATTGGTTAGGTTACAAGGGAAAATATAGCTAACAATTTCCATTTTTAAGCTTTTCTCAAGTTTGTAGTTATCAAATTGAGTTTTTAAGTCTCTAGTCTGAACATATTTACTTGATCTAAAAGTTTATTTTGGAGTTTTTATCCTAACATTGTGATATCAGCCATTTTTTATCCAAATATATTTTGCCTAAGGGTTTAAAGGTGTTTGTTATTGATCATTTTCGATTGGTAATGGATCTTTTATGATTGGTATCAATCTTGTAGCAATCAATACCAGTCACTATTGACCGATGTTGGTCTCTCTGTGTAAAAAATAGATAACTTGAGAGCAATAAATCTAAGCTTACTTGTTTCATTTTAGATTGTGCTTCAAAGTTAAAAAAAATCTATACTTTTTCTTGCAAGACCCACGATGAAAATTGGTTAGTTTGAGCATAATTAAGTCTATAACCTTCACTTTGGTGTTTAAATGGAACCTAGATGAGCATGTTTAAATCTTGAACCTTCCCTTTGGTGTTTAAAAGGAACTTAGATGGTTTGATTGAATGTTTTTGGTGAATGGTTTTCAAAGTTTTTGTAAACTAAGGCCAAGGGGACAACAACTTCACTTAACATTTCAATTTGGCGTATAAAATGAACTTTCACTTAAATTTCAAATTTTTTAAAGTGTTTTATGCAAATCATCTATTGTTTGTTAGATTGTTTGAGTAAAAAAAATCATACATGTATGCTCTCCCCCCATCCCCTATAGGGAACTTAGGTGACCAAAAGTGCATTTTCATTATGATTGTGCCTTTGTCCAAGCATGAAAAGGAAGTTATCTAGGCTCTCCCCAAAACCCATATGGTTTGGGTGATCTAAAAACAAACTCCAAAACCTTTTCACTTAGACATTTTATTTCATGCTAATTAGCTCATGGAGGGGAGGTCATTACCTCTTCACGAGTTCTTTAGGGAAGCTTTGACTTGGGGCTTCATCTCTCTTCATCTCTCGACATTAAATTCAACCTCTCTCCAAGGGGGGGAAGGGGTATATAAATTGGGATTACCCCACTGGGATGGAGGTTTGAGTGATTAAACCATATCCATTAGTGGTAGGCTGACCTAGAATGTATGATTGATCAGGACATCACACTACACTGAGCAATTGATGGATATAGTGGTTATGAAAAAGACAAGACCTTTTCACAAAAAACTAATTTATGTGGATCCAATTGATGTGTTTCATCCCTTATGTTAGCCATAATTGGGACCATCTAGACGGTCATAAATTGTAAGTTTTAGACAACCCCACTTGTCATATTTTCAACATTAAATTTTTAGATTGGGAACATCTCACATGCCTTCCTCCTTTTCATGTTTTGATTCAATACCTTGTTGATGGATATTAAAATCTCCTCCTCTTCTTCTAATTTTGCAACCATGCTTCTTCTTTTGCTTTGAAACAACTTTGTTATTTTTTAATTATGCATGCTTCTCTTTTTAAATATGTAGAAAAACTAAAAAATTAATATATTATAAATTAAAAAAAATTAATAATATTTTAAAATAATAAAGAACCAGGACATTTAGCCAACTCTGTATGTCACTAAATATGTTTTTTATTATGTCATCTAGATTTCTATTTTATTACATTGTATCTTTTCAAGGAATAATTATTCTCACAAGATATCTGAGTGTGCAATAGGAAAAATCTCATAGTGTAAAATAGTCTTCATACAAAACAAAAGATTTCCTAATTGGGATTTTTTTAATCTATAGTCAATTTGGATAAAGTCACAATAGGAATAAAATGATGAAATGTGCATTTCCCCCTATACACCTTCACTCTCTGTTTTCAACTACAACACACTCACAGGGACTTCTTACATTATTTTTCACATAAAACATAATGAACATTAAAATATTGGTCAAGTTACAAGCTAAGGCATACTTCTACATGGTTTATACGCTGGTTAAGCCTTTCACCCAAAAATATTACTTAGTTTAGAGCATCACATTGTTCCATACGAACTCCTTCTAGGTTGTATTTATTAAAAACTTATTTTCCATGATGATAAATAAATGAAAACAGATGATTTAAAATTTAATTATATCTTCATATATGTATTGGTGAATATGCTACTTGCTAAACTGAAACATAGATACACATGTTTAATTATTCTAGATTTATTTTTTGTAAGTTACCATAACATGCTTATTTCAACATGATTCAAAAAATTGTTTGCTTATTTTATGCAGCCCTTGGCCTTGGGTATGTTCAACATATACTCTAATTTTATGTCACAACCATGCCTTTTGTGTGTGGTATTTGGTTCTCTATGATTTTGTGACATTTTCATGTCCCTTGTATTTAGCCTTTGGGCTCAATGTGTGAAAATCTATGCAAACTTTATTTACACTCTATTAGACATTTTATATGTCCCTTGTATGCAGCCTCTAGGCCTTCTTGCATGAACACTATGTGACTTGCTTACATTTTTGTTATTTGTCTATTATGGTGCCATTATTCTAATCATGTACTACTATGTATCTACTTATCTACATATGGTGCCATGATACACATCATACACATACTATATATGTGTTTTAATTGTTCAAAATTTTCAAATATATATATATATATATATATATATATATATATATATAACAATCAAGATTTTTACATGCTTCATTCATTATTATAGTGTTATATCACATTTACATGATGCAAAGCAAATACATAAATATTTAAAATGCTTCAATGCTACATGCAAATGTTATTACATGTTTATCTATCTTTCAATAATATTGTCACTTTTATATTAAGCCAAGTTATTTTCATGAAATATTACTCATCTCAAAAGGAGGGCGTCACAATGGGATATTATAAGTAATAAATTTTAATAAATAATAAATTTACAATGTGTAAAAACAAAAAATTTGGATTATGGGAACATTTGGCTTGCTTATGCACTCCATGTATTTAGTTACTTGAACATTACACACTTGTGCAAAGACAATTACAAGGATTCAAACAATTTTAAAAAGATAACATTTAGAAATATAGATAATACATGGGGCATGATATGTATTATAAATTATCATGCATATCAAGTAACTCCAAACTAGGGCACATAACCCAGATTTTAAAATTTAGATTTTCTCTTTTTCAAAAATCAAATATCAAGCTTTTAATAATTTACAGTTTGAATCTAGATTCATCTATAGTGGTGTGATTTAAATTTTTCAAGTGGACCACATTTAATTTTAGTGATGGTTCACTCTTGGTTGTATTTTAGTGAGCAATCTACTCGTTCCCACCTCTTATCCTTCATTTTAGCAAGTGGACCACATCAGAGCCTAGTGAAACTTAGTGTTTTAGTTTCACTTTAGCAAACGAATTTGTTGGTTCCCATCTCTTCACATATTATAGAGTAATTTATGAATGTTGGAGCACATATCTTTTTGAATCAATCATCTACACTGATTATTCAAATTGAGACTTGATTAATATTAATTTAACACTTCTCCACATGCCTCAACAAGGGCTCATGCACATTTCCATGACAAAGACAAAGTTTGTATACACACTTAGGTATCAATTTTACTTTACTATAGTAATTTATGCATCACTAGAATAAATGGGGGGATGTAGATAGTGAATTTAATCAATAAATGCTTGATGTTTATGGTCCTTGACCTATTTTACCTTGCTTGTCCAACTCACCATTCTGATAACTATTTATCTATATGAGAGCCTTCTAAGTCTTATAATTACTATGAATATCTTAAAAACTTACCAAATTTGTTCCTAAATATCCCTAATCAATAAAAATTTCATTTTCAGTCTAGTTTCATAATCCTTTGTCCAATCTAGACAAGTGCTCACTAGGTAGACAAGGATGAATCATTGCACACATTTCCACTAGTGAGGACTTGTCTACAATGCTCTAACAATTAGATTTTAAAAATGACACACTTCCTAAAAAATTTCCCACATGAAACAATATGTTGGTTATAAAAAATAATTTGAATATTATCCTATAATATCCCATCAAGTGCTTAACTTCAAACCCTTGGTTACATAAGCATACACTCTCTTGCAAAGGAAATTCAAAAGCACTTATCTATTCAAAAAATATCCTTACTAAAATTATACTATAGTAATAAATTAATTGGCCAAGCTAACATTATTTTATTAAAAATTGAGGTCACCCTTTATCAAACATTCTAACACAAATTAATAGTTTAAATCATCTATGATCTTCCCCATAGGGAGAACTACATCAACCTGATATCTATTTAGACTATGTAGGAAACACACAATCAACTAGGGGTTTTATGAGGTAGCTTGACCATATCCCACTCACTCACTTTTTCCTTTTTGCATTTGATCTTTTTTGTTTCTTTGTGAAAGATAGGGTTTTAATTTTGTAGGTGATCCATACATCTAAATAGACTTTAAAAATAATTAGTTGATCTACATACAAATTGAAACAGTCTCCAAATTTTAGATTTAGCACACATTTAACATAGATAAAGTCACAATAGAGAACAAAAATGCACTGTGACCCTATCTATCTATTTTACACTTGTAGAATACAACAAAGCAATATTTGAAATTAACACTGTGTTGAAAGGTTTCTGTCAGTAGCTTTATATAGTCATTGTCATAATAACTCATAATACAAAAAGAATAAATCATTTTACAAGAATATCTCTCTAACCCTAACCCTAGTTACTATTCTTAATAATTTACAACATTTGTAAAAATTTTAGATTACTTTGTTTTTATAGTAGTTTTCTTTATTTTGTTTTGTCTTAGATCAAATTTCAAAGTTTACAATACTTTGGAGTTAATTTCCATTAATTAATTAATTCTAAGGAAAAACATTTTTTACAAATATATTTATAGGTTATTAATTTTAAATTATTTATTAATTTATGTTACAAAATTATTTTGTTTGTAATAATTATAATGTTTAACGATATCCATTTTATTTAATCTATAATGTTACAATTAAGAATTTTCAAAAAAATTATGAGTAAATTTAGAAAATCCACATTTCAAACTGCGCTTCAAGATCCATATTTAAAAGTGAATAATTTAATTTCACAGTAAGGGTTCTTATATAGATAACTTGTCTAAAAAAGAGAGAGATAAGGGTAACAATACATCTTAGGGTAATTAAGTTTTTATTTCTAATATTAAATAGTTGACGATGTAATATTAACTAGTATAGATATTTGAAATACACTGAAAGATATCAATCTCAAGGTTTTTATCCTAGATTTTTTACAAACCACATTAATCAATAATTCCATTACATTCTTTACAAAATTTCCTTTGATTGGTGACAAATGGTATCAATCAAACTACACCATTATGTTAGGATCAAAAATTTCTCTTAAAAAAAAAAGGTCCAAATTACATTGTATGGCCAATATACTATGATTTTTTCATTGATTTATCAAAGAAAAAATAAAAATAGTATAAGTGATGGTCAAATGGATGCCAAATATAAGGTTTAAATTACCTTGTGATGATCAATGGGAAGTAAAATTTAAGGCTAGATATAATTTTGAAGATACTCACTCCCTTACATCCCATCCCTTGCTACCATATATAATTAATATTGGCATAATTAATTACAATTTATTATTTGTTAGAATCACATAGAATAAAAATGTGGTTCCACAAATCACTAAAGTCTAATCCTTCATCTTTATTAATATTATTAGGGTGTTTCTTGATCTCAATCTCCTCCCTGATTTTTAAAATGGGGATTTAGTAAGGGGGCATTTATAATCCCATGTGCATGCACATTCTATGTTTTAATCACATAAAATAGAGATAAATATAATTGACAATATAAATGGGTTGGGGGGTTTTTAAATAATTTTAGAAGAAATAAGTATCATGAGGTTCATGCCCAAGGTTAGGCATAACTCAAAGTATCTTCCACATATATAAGATAATAGTATGACACATATTTGTAATCATATTTTTACCAATCCGCTCATTTTTCATATCAAATTGAGTCATTATTGAGCTAGGATATGAAAATAATATATTCAAGATAATTACAATAGGATATAACATAGTGTAACAAAATGACGAGGTAGAGTGCAAGGGAATGTGTGGAGAAGAGATCTATTTAGTAACAAACATTATATAAACCCTACATCACTATTACACATGTCGTAACATTTGGATTATCATAATTTTGGGAGTACATTATTATGGCATAAATGGATAAAAATTAGAGGATCACTAGGGTTTTAAAAATCCCTTGAATACATGTTTTGAGTCACTAGGGTTTCACAAATCCTTGAACATTTTCTATTAGTGGATCTACGTAGATTATCAAATTTAGAAAAAGGCAAAAGATTTGAGGGTGTGTTCCAATGTGTATTCCTCAAGTCATTTGGACAACATTATCTTTCAATTCTAGGCTTGATTCTCTATCTAGTCTCATTTTGTTTATACTTTTAATGGTTACTCTTGCATGACTTGAGATATATTTTTTAATTTATCAATAAATGATTTTTGTTAAAACAAATATAAAATTAACTTCACCTAATTTAGACCCCTCTCTCCCCTCTCTCCCTCTTATTTATAGTATAGTCACAATATAGTATGTTTAGGTCATGCATGGGTGTTGTTTCATTAATACTAGACATTAATGAGTTTTTCAATGCTTTCCATCAAATCATAATCAATGTTTAAAAATTATTTAACTGATAGTAGTCTCTTGTGTCTCCTTAGGAATTCATTAATACTAAAATATGAATTTATAAGATAATAATCAAATATTATATGTTGTTTTCATTGGTTAGGTCATCAACATTAATAAATGTCACTTTAGGTTGCTTTGGAGTATGTTCAAATAATGTTGCATTATGTATTATTATTTATTATTTAATTTGTGTTTATTGCAACTACAAAGTTTATATTAGATAAATTTATGGGAGTATGTATTGTGTAATTATAGGTACTAGTATAGACAAAAAATATTTGTTGTGAATTATGATCTCCTCTATTATACCCAACACACCCCCATTTTTTTTGAATAAGAACCCACACCTCATATGAATAAATATGTAAAACATTTAGGACTTTGTGAAATAATTGTTTAAATTTCAAGTTCTTTCATCCAATGATCTTTATTATCTATAAATTTTTTCTCAAAGACCATCTCATGAATAAATTTGAGTTGAGTGTATGTAGATTAAAAAAATTTATTTGAACCTATTCAAATAAATTTCCCATGATATATTGCACCTTGAATCATCTTTCATAGTATTTAGGAAAATTTACACTATGATATTTATGAGGGTTCAAAATCAACTTCATTATTGTTTTCAAACTTTTTTGCTTGTTATACTTAGATAAATAATGTCTATTTGAACCCTAACTTGTGCTTTTTGATGTACATGCCTCTTTGCATTTTTTCAACCTCATTTAGTATAAACTATACAATTCGCATACCTCTTTGGATTGAATGTTTCAACTAAAAATTGAGAACCATTCAAACAAGGGTATAGAGCGCCAAGTCCCCATGGAGAGTTTAAACTCTTGGACCTAACATGACAAGAAAAAAATAAGTCAATATACATTTTCAAGAAATAAATTACCAGGAAAATTAGTCTTAGATTCCCTTCACTCTATCAATGCAGAGATGCATAAGACCTATATATATATATATATATATATATATATATATATATATATATATATATATATATATATATAACTCTAAGAAAAGCAATATCGATGCAATGTAAAACCAATGACTCAAATTTGATTACTAGCCTACCGAACTAACATTTATTTATATATTTAGCATTTATTTATAGATAATGCATGCCAATAAAGTGAAAAAGAAGCTCCATCTTTAGAGAGAATGAACTACCATATGAGATAGCTGATAGTAATCTAAAAAACAATTTAGCATTAATTTGAAAATATAATACCTATTAGGAAATTGACATTGACAATTCTAATTGGACATCATCCTCTCTAAAGTATGGGTTTTTTAAATCAAAAGGGAAACCATATTTCTCTTTCGATTCTACTTTCCAAAAATTATGAAACTGATTACTATTTAAAACTAGTATTGCTTGTGAATCATTACTAGCATGGTTTCCTATTCTGATTGTTGTTGTTAGATGATGAAAATTTCTCATAATTGTGGCATAAGTTGTCTTGTAATTGTAATTTAGATGTGATATGTTGTTCTTGCTTCCCATTTTTTTGAGTACAGTACAATGGCCTATATATAAATTAAAACATATGTTCCATGCTATTTTCTTGTTGAAAAAATATAAATGGATCCATCAAACTATAGCATATATAAGAAGTCTACGTAAAAATAATCACAAAAAAAAAAAACCAATAGAAAATTGGAATTTGAGAAATTATATTTTACCACTGCATCTAATTTTATGTTCTTCCCAATTCTAAATTGGTCATTTTGATACCAAACTTGTTGAGGAGATGAATTCGATAACACATTAATATTATTACTATAATTAATGTATTCCCCATAACTTATGATTTATTCTCTTGAAGTGGTATGCTCCCAATCTATTAAGACTAAACTCAACATGCCCTCAATCCACATTTTCCAAATCATAAACTACATTGAATAAGATTAGTAACACTTCGTAAAGGTGCCACTATTCAATCAAATGTAAACAGTAATGCATTTTGATTTTTCAACTTTTGTGTGAGTATAGTAAGGAGTTGTTCTTAAAATTCTGGTCAAGATTTGAAAGTTGGGCATTGCCATCTATGCCTCTAGGATGCTTTCTCTTATTCTCAAATTTGTTTCTATCTTAGTTTCCTTATTTGGGTTCTGTTGCAAAACAAAATAATGACATCAATATTAAATAATGTTCTATTTTTTATTATTTAATTTTCATCTAAAATTTAGACTAGTTTTTTAGATGTTCAAAAAAAAAATAGCGACATAACTATAAGAAACAAATACATCCAGTAATATATAAAATTTCACTCATAATCTTTGAATAACAAAAGTGAAATGACAAGGGGGAAGATTACCATTAGTCTTGCATTGAAACAAATCTTTTAGCCTAACTGCTTAGGAAGAGATGAGGGTTTATGGTGCAAATTCAAGATATAATGAGTAAAAATGAGACACAGCCCATAAATGTGCATTGGCCTTCTAATTTTTACAAATCTCTCAATTTTGCATTTGAAAGTCTGAATTATTACAAACTTTGGGTTTCCTTTTTTGTATGAGTGATTGAAGAAACCAATGTTCATGATCAAGCAAGGCTAAATTAAAAGTCAATGCTTGAGGCCTCCCATATTTTGTAAAGACACGAAGTACATTCCTAGAAATCAACAAAACCTGTTTCAATCAAAAAACTTATCAAGATTAAAAAAACCATTCCTGTCCATTCTTAAAAATCACAAGAATATATTTTATTCAAAACCTTGTTATCATTCCTAAAACCATGCCTTTTATGTAATGTTCTTAATGGGTGACTTGCAACTTAAGATACAATATGTAATCATAGATACCTATGCTAGAGATTTATGTCTATAATTAAATATACCCATTGCATTGCCCTATAGATTTATGTCTAATAATTCAATACGCCCATTGAATTAGCTTACATATTTCTGTCAAAACAATTAATAAACCCATTAAAAGTCATCATAGCTTGTAGATATCTACCAATTAAGATGGTTTACCATTTCAAGAATATCAAAAGAATGCGATCCATGATATGCATTTAGATCTAAAATAATTTTTAAAATCATCAGATAAAGGGCAACAATGATATACACAAAATTTAAGAATGGGTGACAATATATACATAGAAATCAAGTAGTTAACCAATGTAATCAAGGAATAGGCATTCAAGGATATATACAAAAATCAACAATTAACAAGGATAGTTACACACAAATCAAGTAGATAAACCAATGTAATTGGCATTCAAAATGAACAAGGATATATTCACAAAACAATATTGGGTGGGAATATAGACATACAAATCAAGCATGCAATCATTGGAATAGGGAAATGGGTATTTAAAAAAAAATGGGTATTCCAAAAGATAAGTTGGGCATTCAAAATAACAAATTGGATATCCAAAAAATGAAATGGGTGTTTAAAAAGGTAAATTATAAGCTATAGAGGTTACCAAATGTAGTGCTTGTGAGGTTACAAAAGTATGCTCATCAACCAAATCTTTTCAACTGAGGCGCAAATACTTTGGAGTTATGATGATTTAACAAAAGGGCATAAAGTGATTAAATAATGGGAGCTTATATTTCTAATATGATCAATAGCTCCATGATTTATCTTCATGATGTGCATTAAATCAATCCCACATGTGGAATGAAGTATCGAGAGCTAGAGGTCCTATTTCCTTTCCTACACACCCCACTTTCAACAAAAATCAAACCCAAAAGTAGAATCAACTTAAATCCCTCTCTCACCTTAGAAAAACTATCTATGATCATGCTAGGGTAGAGGAATAATGTTTTGGAGAAGGAGAAAATGAACTAAACTAATCAAATCATATATTTTTCTTAAAATGGTTCTCAAATAAGCTAGGCCCTTATATACTGGCCTGGCATAACACCAATGAACATAAACATCTAAACATACAAAGCTATTGAAATTATCAGAATAATCCACAAGCTAATTACTTAGTTATAGTCAACTATAAAATCCAATGATTTTCACTTTACTAGTGTTTTTTCACATTACTTATTTTGGATCAAATGCATGCATATTTAGCATCAACTATGATTTGTGTTTTATTATTTTTGGGAAATTAGGGTTTAGTTCCTAAATAATAAAGGGTATGGATTAAGGGGTAAAATCTAATAAAATATAGTAACTACAAATTTATATCAATTTGATCAAATTAATTACATAGGGAAAAGAAGTAACTTATCTAGAGAAATACGCTGAAATGAATGATTCAAAAATTGAAAACTATTGTGTAGGACTAGGAAAGTGTCATGAATTTGGATTTGGTTTTTGTTTGGAAAAAAGATATGATCTCCAAAAATAAGACACTTTGGTGTCCAAAATTGTTCTCCACTCCTACCACTGTCATCTAAACTGGTCACAGAGACCTGCATTTTTTGGGTTTTTTGTGTTGTTCCTATGTGAGCCTGCTTATGAAATCTTGGTTGTTGAATGTCAATGAAATCAATTATACCGTTATTTTAATCTTTAAAACCTAGATTCATCTTCACAAATGAAACAAAAAACATATCAAAATAAAAATGGGAAAAAACTAGGTTAGAGGAAGTATGATCGCATGATCTAAAACCGTTGTTATCCTGATCATTGCCTACATTAATCCTCAAGCTAGGTTCTCAGATCAAATGTAGTTCTCCCTTAGGTAACATGCATAATCAACATGTACAATAGATACAAGAATAAACTTTCACCTAGGCCCTTCTTTGATCAAGCATGTAAATCTATGTATGATGCAGAATGCCGAGCTATACTATTGATTGATATTTAATTATTTACTATGCCAAAGTAGTAAGTGCTAGATATAAAATGCCTTGTGAATTATTTTATATAAGAGACTCTTTATTTTGAATTTTGGATCTTTATTTATATTATTTGACATCAAAAATTTAAATAAAAATTAAGGGAGGGGATAAGAAGGCTTTTAGGACCCATTAAACAAAGAATAATGACTATTAGACAACAACGTCAAGTAGGACAGGAGCGTTGGGCACTGTAGTCCTATAGAATTTTGTTGTTTGGGACTCAAAAAAAAGGTTAATATTGACATAGGCTAAGTTTGGGGGTCATTGGGGGTATGGGTCAGTTGATTGAGCTAATATAAAGGTGATAAAAGCAAGAAACAAGACCAAGATAAGTAAAACCAAAACATGGCTAATGTGAACGAGGATCATATCCAGTCAGAGTCTTTAGTTAAGAGGACTATGAAAAGACATGATATGTGTGGTTACTTGACTAATTTAGGGTGTATACATTTTCCCCCCTTTTATTCTAGTGATTCAATGAAATGATATACTAGAGTAAAAGAAATAAGAAGAAAATGCATACCTAAACCTACCTATGTGGAGGTGAATGTGTTGCAGGGATACAACTCACTTCCTAGCTAGGGAAGTAGATAGAGAGATGAATAGTTAATGGAGAGAAAAGGAATCCATGGAGTTGATGCCCCCTGTATTGAATTTGAATGAAAAATCTATGTATCATGGAGAAACACGATAATGCTTGCCCCCTATGCTAAATTTGACTAAAGATGAGGAATGTTTGGAGGCCCAAAACTAATGTTTGTCCTCTATCCCACATAAAATCATGTAATATGGAATGTATGTATACAATATATATGATGTGAAGAGAAATATCTATCATGTCCCCACTTCAAATGTCTAAACTACAACTAAGAAATGATTGAAGGCCTAAAACTAATGTCTATCATCTATCCCGCACAAACTCATGTAGTCTACATCTGAGTAATATAATAGACCAACCATTGCAAATAGCCATGTGGTCCAACCTAGTGACAACTTGGGTATAATTGGGTGTAATTTGAAACTTTGATCAATGTGTAAGAAGAGAATGCCATGTCTTGACATTCCATCTGTATAATCTTGAATGATGAAGAACATGAACATTTGTGCCATGCCTCAAAATCTAGTATGTGAACAATGCATCTATATAATCTAGTAATCTGTATAACCATATGTGATATGACATATCTTGCCATGCCTCATGTGTAAAACTAGAGATCAAAACACTATGATCTTCACTATGCCTAAAGTCTACTATCTAATTCTGTAAATTTGTCATTCTATATGAAGCTATATATGTGAGACATGTACTATGTACATGCCTCCAAATCTAGTATCTGAGTCTGTATCTATACCAAAATCACTATGAATCCATATAATTTGAACCATTGTATATGAATATTCTATGTACCTATAAGCTAAAATAACTATGGATCCATATGATATGAACCACTGTATCTAAATAGTCTGTGTATCTGTAAACTACAGGTATATCTCTTTGAATGTTTTGAGTAATTTTGAGTGACCCATATAATTTGAATCACTTATATCTTGACTAATCTAAGTTGAATCTAATAATTTGAATATTGGATGTGTAAGAACCATGGTATGTCCACTTATGAGAGTGGGTGGGTATGCTAGGTAAGCATAGAAATAAGAATAGTAGGAATGATTCCCCCCTTTTGGGGAGAGGGACAAAATCAGTGATAGAGGAGGTCGAGCCAAAAGTGATGACTAGTGGTGTAATAATAGAACAAGGTTGGTATGTTGTGAATGGATTGAGAGATTATTTGATTAATTAGATTGAGTTTTTAAAAGTGGAACATGTTTGAATTGGTGAGGACCAAAGTGTGTGTTCTAGATATATAAGAGAAATTTATAAATGTTCATGCCATAGTAGGTAGATGAGGTAGTAAGAGAGTGAAATTTGAGTGATGTTGAAGGTATCATTGTCATGATTTTGTGGAAGAAAATAGTTTGAAAAATAGAGTTATAGGGTTCAAGTTATGGGTAAAAGGGTATTTTATTTTGATTTAAAAAGTTGGCTAATATAGGAAATTGGATTGATTCTTGATTCATTTGTGCATTGACTAGGTTAAGATTTTAAGCTCTGGAGTGAGAAAAATGGCAAGGAGACAAGAACCTACCATGACCTATTTTGAGTTGTTGGTGGCCCAAGTTCAGGCTGGTGGTGATGTGACTCTGGTAAGTAGCTCAAATGCTAAATTCTTCTCAAATTTTTGGTCTATTTTGGTGTTTTGAGATCTTAAAAGTAGCCTAATTTTTTTTTGTAGTTCTAGTGCTCCTATCTAGGTTTTAGTACTCCTATCTAGGCTTTAATGCTCCTGTCTAGGTTATAATATTCTTGTCTAGGTCAAAGTGCTCTTGTCCAATGCTGCTATCTTATGTCCAATGTTTTTGTCTTGGAGGCATAATTTTTCAATGATGTTGATTTGTTGTTGACTATTATTTTATTTTGGCTTTTGATTTAGCATTACTAACTAATAAATGTCCTATTTATATTGTTTTTTAGGGTGAGGTACAGATGAGAGACTTCCATAGGGGTTATGTGATGGAGATATTGAGGATGTTACCATTATCTATTGTTGAGAGGGTTATCATGGATAGAGTAGGGTTGGGTCATGTGTGTGACTTAGGTATAGTATAGTGGGATCAATATCTGATGACTACCTTATGTGAGAGATGGAATGTAGATACATGTACTTTCTAGATTCTTACAGGGGAGATGACTGTGACTTTTGAGGATGTGTATCGCATATTGTATTTACCAATTAATGAACAACATGTGATTGTGCAAGATGATATGAGTACTGATGCCATTGATTATACATCCTTATATTTTCCTAGTGTAGCTTTAGGTATACATCAGAGAGGTAGTGACAGTGATGTGCTACTATTAGTCATTATGCAGTCTAATGTTTTTGGCTTACAAAAGTGGTTAGCTATTTTATTGGCATCTTTTGTTGATATGGATGAGAGTGGAGTATCTATTTCATACCAGATGCATAGGATTATGTGTAGTGTGGAGGTATATGGCACTATATTCTTATGGGGTAGGACTATGCTTGCCCACCTATATAGGGATATCTATAGGTTTATATAAGAGTCATTCAGTGGCAGGGTGAGCATGGTGACCTTATTGCATTATTGGGCCTCTAAGCACATATAAATTATGTGATCAATTATATTATCGAGGGAAAAGTGGGCACCATCACAACCATTCAAAGAGTGATGGAAGAACACATTAGCCATTTGATCCCTTGAGATAGATCATTATAAGTGGGTGCTAGATAGATTAGTGGCTGGTGACATCATATGGAGGCCTTACAGAGGATTTATTGGGTGGGTAGAGGATGGAGTGTAATACAATATATGAGGGTCAACTATTAGATACATGACCATTAGGTTAGAGTATATGAGCACTTTTAGTATGAGTATGTTACTAGATAGTTTAGGGTACCACAAGATGTGTCCCCAGTAACATGGGTGTGGGTGAGGAGTGCATGAGCATCTATGAGGTTAAGAGCTTGTGCAAGACCTATTAAGGCTAAGCTTGCACCATTACCTTTGGATGTGAGGGATACAATCATAGAGATTCTGAATGTGGATGAAGTTGGATGTGTAGATGTGTATACTATGTGGTGGGCTAGGCATCGGTGGGATTCATTATACCCTATTAAAACTTGTGATTTATTTTGATTTTAAAGTATATAGCTAACATAGTGTCATACTTTATGTGCAGGTGGAGTGGGAGGTGCTCAAGATGGAGCTTAGGATAAGTATGAGGTATAATTGATGATTATTAAGAGACCATCATTGAGTTAACACTTTGAGAGCTCACACACCATGTACTTGATGATGCAGTGAAGGAAGGATTGATAGAGCGAATGATGGACATGATCAATATTCATGCCTATCTATTTGATAGGGCTACTATAGTGATAATGACATATGTTAGGGTAGTAAGAGAGAGAGATGAGCTAGATAGGCATAGGATGCCTCATCTTAATTTTGATTATGTTAGCATGAAAATCATGGATGAGTATATAGATCTTCAAAGGAAAAATGTAGACTTGTATGAGGAGCATATTTAACTAATGGAGCAAAAGAGTCATTATAAGAGGCATATGATAGCTCAAGGAGGTGCAGGGCCATCGAGTGGTAGGGTGGATTATGGGACTAGTACTGGTGGGGAGAGTGAGACTGAGAGTGAGGGCATGACATTCATTCATGATTGATTTTACTTGATATGGTGTATATGTTTTGAAAACTTTATGAAATCAATTTACAAACTACAAAACAACAACAAAAATTCTTTGCATATGATTCAAAATCAAAACTAGAATCACACTTATCAAAAACAATCAAATCACATCCCAAATACCATTTTACCAAAATATGCAACCTTAACATCAATGCCAAATCAACTATTTCTAATCAACCATTTACAACAAATATACCAATATACTCCAAATTCCATAACATAATACACATGAGTCATAATCAAATAAGTATATATATATATATATATATATATATTATTATGACTCATGTGTATTATGTTATGGAATTTGGAGTATAATGGTATATTTGTTTTAAATGGTTGATTAGAAATAGTTGATTTGGCATTGATGTTGAGGTTGCATATGTTTGGTAAAATGGTATTTGGGATGTGATTTGATTGTTTTTGATAAGTGTGATGCTAGTTTTGATTTTGAATCATATGCGAAGAATTTTTGTTGTTGTTTTGTAGTTTGTAAATTGATTTCATAAAGTGATTTGGTTTAAGATTGGTAAAATAGGATATTGGAAAGATCAGGATTTGGATAATTTAGTTTAGCTAGGAATGGTTATTTGGAATTAAGAATGTTAGTTGTTAGTAGAAGGGGATGTGAGATATCACTCTATGCGTATTAACCCCTTGACTACTGTATCACTATTTGAACCTTTATGGCCAATTGAACAAATGACCATACTACTCATGATGTGTATGAACATGCCCTATATCTGATACTATCTATGGTGCACTAACTGTAGTTGTACATGGAGAATCTATAAGATGCAATCTCAATGGATGAAAAAATAAAACAATGTGCTATGAAGGAATCTCATCTATCTTAAATCATAATGGATTGCTATGTGAAATAACACCCTATGGCCTCTATTGTGATGTGTATGATTGAGTAATAAATTAAGATGGAACTGTAACCCATGATGGGGGATTGTCTAATCTCAATCATAGTGGGTTGATACATGAGATATGTCCCTAAAAACTTAGTTGTAGTGAATATATATCTAGAGTGGCACTTTTTAATGTGGGTTCATCTAATCTTAACTATAGTGGGTTGTAATGTGAGATAGGACCCTGAAAACTTTGTTGCAATACCTGTGATTATTCTAGATATATATATGGAAATACACTATGTACTCCTCAAAATACACTATTGCATGTAGGATACTCTTGATATACTGGTCTCAAAACCCTTTGAGTAGGTGGGATAGGAGATCTCCTATGATGCTCTATCCTATAAACTGCATTACTCTCATGATGAGTAACTGATGATTCCTATGAAGGAATGTCCTAGGATGACTCAGTTGTGGAGGAATGAGGTCTAAAGTTCCATAATGGAGGAGATTTTAATGCCCTTGGTGTGAATGCTATTATGCCATTATTAACACATCTATTAATATAGTCCTTGAATCCATAACAATCATTATCTCTATGTCCACAGATATGATGATAGTTATAAAAGGGCCAATGTGGTTGCCTATGTAGGAGATGTGGATCTCAATGATGAGTAGAAGGCAATGTGATTAACCTCCTATCTATTAGTGATAATAATATGACATACGGGCTATCCCGCTCTGAATCAAATTGTAGAGATGCCTTACTACTATTCTCTATAGTGCATACTATAGGTAGTGCTCTAGAAATTGGCTCTTTGTTCTTAACTAGATACTTTTCTAGTTGTAGTCTCCTATCTTATTTTGGATGTGGTGGATGTTGTATGCTATAAGTTGTAGATGGAGGTAATGTTGTGAAATCTAGAGTAAGCTAATCAACTGAATCTGACTCAATCAATCCCAATTTTTATCCAAGGATAGAATTGTATAACATAAGTGCCTAAAAGTGGACTCTATCTGATATAATATATTCTCTAGGAGGGGTTGGCAAAGCCCCTTAATAAAGATATACTAAATCTCTAAATATGTTGGTTTATAGATCAATCTTAACATGTGTGTATTGAATCATAAGATATAATCACTAATTGGCTCTAAATTATTCTGATGCAATGCGACAAGTTTCTCATATGTAACATGAGATCATGTGTTTGTTATGTAATATCTGAGAAATGCCTCCTTTAAATCATCATATGTATGCAAGGAACCGACAATGAGTAGATGAAAGAACCAATTCTATGGACTACCCACTAATGTCTACTGGAACAACTTAAGTAGAATCAAAGGACTCACATGAGATGGAAAAGCCTTTGGAAAGGCTTGAAGATGTATGAATAGATCTCCATTTCCATCAAATTGAGCAATGATGGGATCTAAAAATGCTTAGGAAATGAAGCTTTTATAAATGTCTTCAGAAGAAGGTTACCATGTAAGTCATTGGCATCCATCCAAGACTTATAATCCTTATTTTCCAAAGTAAGAAGATGTACTTAGTGTTGTAATTCACCAATTGCATGCATCAAAGAAATAATCTCTTGGGATGGTATATTAGCATCTTGAAGTGGGTCATTTAAATTTTGAATTTGATAATTTATTTTAGCAAGTAGAATGCTACATTTAGCAATTGGATCATAAAGAGGGGGTGTGCTCACTTAAAAATTTGGAGGAATGGTAACTTGGACATTAATAGAGGGATGTGGGCTACCATTCTCTTTGGTTAAAGAGTGAGAAACAGGTGCTACTGTAGTAGGGGGTGGCTTGGGAGATTCATTGGTATCTTTAGTATTTAGTGAATGACATTCTAATTGAATAGAAGATGTGATGTTATTATTAACATGTGCATTGTTTGAAATAGAATAATTCATAAAAATAGAAGAAATTTTTTTAATGAATTATGTTTGAGAGGAGTGAGAGAAGATTTAGAAGAATGAGATGCATTTTCTTCTTTACTATATGTATAAAAGTCATAATTATTCCATGCATTGTCATAATCAGATTTTTTTTCATATTCATTCTCATTTTCATATTCATTTGCATGTTCACTATCATACTCATTATCACTTCCATCATCACTATGGAGAGGGGTAAGATAAGATGCTAATTCTTTTATGATATGCAATAAATTGTCATGTAAAATTGGAATATCATGTGCATCTATGTTATCTTTGAATGGAGTGCATGCATTATTTTCATTTACAATATGCAAAGTAAGAGTAAGAGAGTTATCATTTAAACATTATTTTTCCATTATTTAAGATGACAAACTAGAGTTAAGAACATCAGATATATCATTTGAACTATGCATTGGCAATTTGATTCTATTGCATTTATATAGTTGTAATTTGGAGAGAGAGAGAGAGAGAGAGAGAGAGAGAGAGAGAGAGAGAGAGAGAGAGAGAGAGAGAGAGAGAGAGAGAGAGAGAGAGAGAGAGAGAGAGAGAGAGTTCAAATGCAAGCAAATTATCACCAATGAGAGATTAATTTATAAATGCTTGAATAATTTGTTAATTTGATGCATTGTCCATAGGAGAATGGGGTGAAAAGTACCTTTCCCATTTATCAAAATTATTTTCTTTATAAGAGGGAATAAAAAAGATAGGTTTGAGAAAAGAAGATGCATATACTTTTTCTTCACTATTACTTTCATGTGCATCATCATATTCTTTATTACAACAATATTAATTGTCTTCACTATAAATAAAATTATTTTCCACATTTTTGGATAATGTACAATTTTGCGAATTTGTACATTCATTGTCATAATTATGAGAAAATTTTAAAAATTGATCTATGGGATGAGAGGGAAGAAGTGCCTTAGTGGCCATTTTATTACTTTCACCAAAGAGAATATGTAAAAGTATTATTAAGAAAATAAATACAAGAATAACTACTAACATAGATATTTTAAAAATATTTTTGACACTTCAAACAATTTGTAAAAATTATAAAATTTTTATCTAGAAATTGTAAGGGAGAAAGGCTTGGGATTTGAGGACCTAGTTTCAAAATCTAGGGTTTTGGGTTGGGGTTTTAACATTTTTGAAAATTATTGAAATAATTTAAATTGTAAAATAAATTTGAATAAAATAAATTAAAAAAAATTATATAAAAATTTAAAATTTAATTTTTGCACAAAAATACAAAGGAAAAACCCTAAGGGTACTTAGGGTTTGAAATTTGTTCAAAGTAAGTCGAGTTCACCAAATGTTTTATTATTTTTTGGAAACTAGGGTTTCATTTATAAATAATAAAGGGTTTGGATTAAGGAGTAAAATATAATCAAATATATTAAAATACAAATTTATATAAAATATGATTAAATTAATTGCATAGGGAAAAGAAGTAACTTATCTAAAAAATAGGTTGAAATAGATGATTCAGAGGCTGAAAATTGTTGTGCAAGACTAGAAAAGTGTTGTGAATCTAGATCTAGATTTCATTTGATGAAAGTATAGGAGCATAAAAAACAAGACACTTTAGTGTCTAGCGCTATTGTCCACTCCTGCCACTGCTATCCAAACTAGTCACAGAGACCTGAATTTTTTGGGTTCTTTGCATTGTTCTTGTGTGAGCCTACTTGTGAAATATTGAGTGCTGAATGTCAATGAAAATTTTTGTAGTGTTTTTTAAATATTCAAACCTTAGGTCTATTTACACACATGAAAGAACACACATATTAAAATCAAAAGGAGAAAATTTGGGTTAGGGGAAGTATGATCACACAATCTAGAACCCATGTTTTCCTGATCGTTGCCTACATTAACCCTCAATCTAGGGTCTCAGATCAAATGTAGTTCTCCCTTAGGGAATTTTCATATTCAATGCACATGGTAGATGTAAGAATAAAATTTCACCTAGGCCCTTCTTTGATCAAGCATGAAAATCTATGTGTGATGCAGAATGCTAAGCTATACTATTGACTAATTTTCAATTATTTACTTTGTCAAAGTAGTATGTGCTAGATATAAAATGCCTTGTGAAGTCTTATATATAGGAGACTCTTTATTTTGAATTTGGGAGCTTTATTCACATTAGCCGACATCAAAAATCTAAATAAAACTTGAGGGGCTAGGAAGGGTTTATGACCTGTTAAGCAAAGAAAAATGACCATTGGACAATAACACTGAGTAGGATAGGAGTGTCAGGCACTATAGTCCTATAGAATTCTATTGTTTGGGACTCAAAAAAATAGGTTGGGACAGACACAGACCAAGTCTGGGGGTCTCTAGGGGTATAGGTTAGTTGATTTAGATAACATAAAAGCGATAAAAGCAAGAAACAAGAACAAGATAAGTAAAACCAAAACATGGCTAATGTGAATAAGGCTCATATTCTCTAGTCTAAGTCTCTCGTTAAGAGGACTATGAAAATACATGATATATGTGGTTGTTTGAAAATTTTAGGGTGTATAAAATTTAATTGTTGTATATGAGAAAAATAAAAAATTAGCCTCTAAACAATGTTGCCAATTTGATTTGTGGGACAAAGAAAGATCAAAGTCATTCCAAAGTAATTAAAAACTTGTTGGCACCTAATGCACTTTCCCCTGAATATACTAGTTGTAGCTGAGATATATGATGAATTGAGATATGTAATGAATCACCCTTTGAAATGAACTAGAGTCTTCATCATCCTTCACATCACTAAAATTCTCTCTGCCTTAAATTTATCTAATTCCTCTAATCAAATCTTCACATGCAATTTTTTGTCTCATGAAACACAGGATCTCGACACTCAATCCCTAGTTGATGAGCTTTCAAGCTAATCTTAGTGGTAACCAAGCTAGGATTAGGGTTAGTATCTATATCTTACATTACACTAAAATATATTGAAGATGATGATAACAATCATAGGTTACCTGATTCAAACCCTGCAATTAATCAAAAGTTTCCTAGTTGGGCCAAAATGGGTAGTCTTGTAATAACAAATAGTGGAAAACCCATAAACAAGCTCAAAGTATTTATAATCTATGATTTGGGATTATCTTTATAGATAGCAAAGCCATGATCCCATAAGGGGTTTAGGTTGTTTGAAACAACCTGCCATTGATGGAACCAGGGAGGGGTTCAAGTTTGTTACCACAAACCCTTAAAAAAAGCAACTCTATAAAAAAATGCTCACTGTGAAAAAAAATCATCTACAATGGGATTAATTTTGAATGAAACCCTACCTTTTTACAAAATCCTATAAGCAATGAGTCCCATTGTATGATTTGCATTGATTAATTTGAGATTGTAGTAAAAGAAAGAGAGATACCATGCTAGATTATATTTTATTGTGGCTTGCGACAAATAATATTTGCCTTGTTTTCTACCATGAACTATGGGATAAGGAGAGAGTTAAAATGCATGATGGTTTGATAATCATACAATAAGAAAATTATTTATGATAGTACACAACTTGGCATTGCTCTGATTTAATGACATCTTAGATGATTAAAATGAACGTAGTTTTTGCATCTTGATTCTCCAAATGATAGTTGTGTGTAGTTATGCAAGCATTAAAAAAGTATTATCACTACATCCTACTCTACACCCACTACCTCAATAAAAATGAAGTACCTCATAACATATATATTTTTTGATCAATCAAAACACCCCAAATAATATTTTTTATTTGTTTTGTTAAATAACTTGTGATTTCGCATAAACTTGGATACATTTTTCTGGGACACAAATCAATATTGTTTGATTGAATAGGAAAACAAAGATTAATCCCAAATTAATGTAAAATGATGCATAAACTTTCTCCCTCTAGGACTAATAATGCCATACATATCATATTTTGGCATCCTCACATCTTCGTAGTGCTTTCACTTCCAAATTTAAAAGACTCAATTTCCAAGAATCCCAAGATTTTTTTTTGCTAAAATATATCCATATATTAACTATATATATATATATATATAATTTACAAAAAAATAAAGGCAGTATGAAAGCACACCACGTCACACCAGGCAGAGCCCAGGAGCAAAATCACAAATATCATAACCTAGGTAGAGCCTATAAACAAGTCATAATGTCATTAAAAAAGAGAACTTTTATGCAATAAGAGAAAGGCTAGAAGGTGGAGGATCCATACAATTAGGACCCCATCATGAGCTTGGTAAGTCATTGCCATCTAGAATAGGCTCCCAACTAGTTATTTAGGTAGTGTCTGTGTCATCATTTTTTGCTTGTGTTCGTGTCAGCAAAATGGCTAAAGAAATCTTGGGGAACTTATCTAGCACATCTGTTTAGCCTCTAGGTGGTGCCCCTCAAGAATCTAGGCATGGAGGAGGAAGAGGAGTGCCCCAATGATCTTACCTAGTAGGGGACAGAAGGTGGTGGCTGCTACCCTCACTACTGCCTAGGAGGGTAAACACATCGGTATAGGGTGCCACTGTGAGATCGATGCCTAGAATCATTGTGATGATGCCCACCATGAGGTGGTCAAGGTACTCTATCATCCAATATAGGATCCCTAGGTGGAGAAGACAGAATTTGAGCCATATCACAAGGAATATCTCCTCAATGGGAGAGGAGATCCTTAAGATGCCCAAGTTTCATAACCACTTTATTGGCTTGGACTTGAATCTATAAAAGAATATTGGAAATGATAGAAGATATGTGCAAATCAGATAAACTACAATCAATAAAAGAATGATTAAATAAAAAATTATTTCTTTATTTCCAAATCTGAAAGAGAATCTCCACTCTGAAAGTATACCAGACTTGCATATACTTGAAGGGCATTATGGGTTTGTCTCCAAAAATGATATGCTGTCAAAAGAAGAATTCAGGCTATAAAGCCTTGAAAAGATCATGGATCCAAGTCCATACCCTTTGAGCTTTGGAATAGAACCATAAAAGATTATCTTTGTACTCTCACATCATCATAATATAAAAAAATATATTTGGACCAATAAAATACACATGGATAACTTAGAGAAATTCACACATTAGTAAAGCAAATAAAGAGACCTACACATGGATAGAAATAAAGACACGAATATGATCCATTATCACTTTGTTAACGCTGAAAATACATGTAAATATAAAATTTGCAATGGGAAAAAAGCCTATGAATAAATTTAAAATTCCACCTTTAGCATTTAATATGCACCACTAACAAACTCAATCCATCATTCAAATATTTAATGTGAATACAAACAAAAAAAGGTCATTCATTTTATTTTTATCTACGCTTGAAGAAGTTAAATCAGATCAAATTTCCTCTATGACCATCAAAATTTAAAGAATGAAATCAAATTTTTCTCACAACTGATAGACTGAGACATGAATTGAAGATAAAGTTGATAGATTAAATTATTACATAGCCATGGCCTCTTACTTGTTCTCATTTGACACTACAAAAATATTTACCGATACTCAGTTCATCTAAGTGTCTTAGGGATGAATTTGAAATGTTATAGCACATTTTACAATGAAGTTGACATAATAAATAAAAGAAGAAATCCCTCCATCTAAGGATGGTGACTATAACCTACTAGCAATACAATAAGGTGGGTTACATAAAATTTAAACCAAACTAGAGGTATTCCCTTGCACTAATTTAATCTATAATGTGTTTTTTATAACATAATATTGAGAACACGTGGTCTTATCACTAGAAAAATAAAAATAAAATAATGTTCATTGTTGGTCTCACCATTGAAAGGTATTACCAGATGCCATAGCCCATGATTTTATATAGCTGATGAGTTGTATCATAGTGGCTCATCGAGAATAATTTGAGAGACGTATTGAAATATTGGGCTATAAACCTAGAGAGATGGGTTAACCAAGAGGATGTGGATAACATTCTCATCTATTAATTCATAGTATAGGGTTAAAGTGGTATGGACTTAATAAACAAGGTGTATGAAGCTTTTGATATCTCTCACATAAAAAGGGTTTGGGTGCATATGATCTCCATGATTATCAATGACAAGCAGGTCCCTACATTGGGAGAGATTATCTCTTTCAATCTTAGACAATAGTTGTTGGGTGTGAGAAATGGTGGGAATATCTGCTTGATGCAATATCTAGGTGACACCACCTATGCTATTGTGATTTTACACAAGATTATGTGATGGAACCCTATTATAAGAAGACCAATTAATTAATTGTTTCAAAGGTATATGCACATTGGTTCATGAATTATATCAAGAAATTTTTTGAATGATTGTATCCCCAGTTTATTAGGCAATCAAATAAGTGCCTATGCCAAGATTGTCAGATGAAATTATAAAATCAATAATGAACATAGGGGCATATTGGTATTACATGGAAAAGTATCATAAGATATAGAATATTGGTTTCTCTTATGAGAATACCTATTTTTGTTCCTAATAAACTTGTAAAGCAAGAAATATCTTGTCATATTTTTAATAGACTTTTTATTATTTGAAAAGAGAATAAACATGCACCATAGACCCCATTGCCTTACAATATTAGTATAAGTGATTTTAAAAATGTGGACAATGATTCATGTAGATACAATAGACAAATCCTTCTTCAATTCGGATGATCATTATCTATGCAATGGGGATCCACAAGGGAAGGTGAAGGCACACATTAAGGCCTTGAGAGGGGAAGTCTCAATAATTTATAATCAAAATTATCACCCTCATGGTTGGGTGTTGGTCAATGAAGATGACGATGGAGATGTGAGAAGAAATATTCAAACTAAAAGAATTGTTCTTTTACCTATCAAATTAGTGTATCCCAAGGAATTAGAGGAAAGGATAGATACCTTTGAGGTTTAGGATGATTATTCAAGAATAAAGGATTACTTAAGTATAAATTTGTTACAAGGATTACTTCCACCAAAGCTCTCTAAGAGGACCACTTATATGATTTAGGTAACATAGTCATTTATATGTATTTGTCATCAATCTCCTTATTTTACACTTTTAGATAGTCCTCCTCCTATTACCATGTAATTAGTAGAGAAAATTGTGAGTACCCATCATCCTTCTCCTTTAATGCCTCCACTTGAGGATGTCCCATTAGACACTCCTTAATAATGCCTCAAGTGTAAGTCAGTGGTGAAGGTAAACTCATTAGAGGTTCTTAAGGGGAAAGAGGTGTAGATGGAAGGGATGTAAAATAACTTTGTATAAACTCAATAACACTTACTTGGGTGATTATAGTAAGTGGGGCCAAATGTGCCCAAGAAAATGTACATGTTTGTCCATATAGAGGAGACAAGGACCTCCAAATTATGGTTAATTTGCTTAAGGTGGTAACATCTGGATGAGTGGGAACAAGATGATGGATAGGGAGACCTTTGAGAATATCCTTACTGATTTGAAGATTCACCTCCCTTCAGTTACTAGGTTCCCCCTTTGATAGATCAACTTCTTATTATGTAAGAGAGGGATGATGATCTTGATAATGTGTGATTTGAGAATGTGGTTGAGGCTATTGATGACTCTAGGCATACTCAGCTTCTTCCACTATTTCATTATCTCATTTCCTAGTAATTTCTTAGGTCATATTAGGTTTTTTGAGCAATTATAATTTGGATATTATGCTTTTTCATGTGAATCCAAACTTCATAATAATTTAAAGAATTGAGGAAGATAGAATCATGCTCATATTAATTATGTCTATATTTGATAATGACATTCTTCTTCTCCTTAAGGTGCTTAAGATAGCTTATTATTCTTTCCTTGGGGTCCTAATCTCTACATTGGGCTACTTTTAGGTCATAATGGACCTTGGCCTTTCCCATTGAATTGAGATGTGCCCTTACTATAAAATGAAGTTGTACAATGCTTAAGGGAGTTTTATGACAATAGGATTGGTGTTTGGCTCCAAGATCATCATCCACATTATTGTATGATTGATGTGCAATTTCATATTCAACCACTTTATCTAGGATGTGGTGTGGCAAAAATAGGAGAGGTACTCTGTTCCTTTCAATTCTAATAAGAGTATAGTTTGGGTAGTACCAATAATATCCCATTTTGAATATTCTCCTCATATTTTTAGATAACCTAGGCATCTAATTTCCATAGATGTCCTGATAGACCTAAGGATAAATGTCCTCACAAATCCCATTGATTTCATTCCTAAATTTATGAATATGTAAGAAAGAATAATAATCACAAATTATGTTATCTAAGTAATCAGTGGATGGTTGTCATGATTTCACATAAGTTTTTAGGATCATGCCTATGACTACATCTGATAAATAGGACATCATATAAAAATTTCCATGAGCTAGACTTTGCTCAAGTTTGAACATTTATCCTTTTAACTTGACATTGATAACCTCTCCTAATGCTGTAATCTTGTCTGGGGTCTAGAGAATATACAACAAGGGTACCCACTCTAAGTGGTACTAGGGAAACCATTTAGCCTATTCATAAGTTCCATTACTATCCCAATTCCTGATCTAAAATTAGTTATGGGGTTGGAGGAAATTCTCCCTTTTGTGCTTAATTTCTTTCCCCTTTTAACCATTATTTTAGTTTTCCCTCAACTGTATTTTATTCCATATAAAAATTAGCTAAAATTTGGTTATAAGTAACCTTGGACATTGGAATCCTAAGGTACCTTTCAAATGCATCTCTAAAAATATAAGCAACTACATTCCTGTGAGTTCTAAGATGCAACAATCTCCAGTGCAAGCACCATTAAAAAATAAGTCATGGAGTAAGTCTTTACATGGAATTACCTCAGAATTTGTCACTAAATTATGTGTTACCATGTTTTTAATTAGTATCAACTTGTTGATATTTTTTCACTCTTCTTAGGATAAATGATCCTATGATGAATATAATACTATGACGTTCATTGAATCCCAGATAGTTGAATTGTGAATAAACTTGAAAATGTGATCACTCTTATAAAAAATAATGTCCATATACTCCATGTTGCTTATAATGGAGTATGAAGAGGGGACCTAACTATGAGCTGATTTTAGAGGATCCATTTTATATATTATGAAACTGTGTAGTAATTTAGAGGATCCATTTTGGTCACCTAAGAATTCTAGATTATAATATGCAACTTATAGATTAATGGCAAAATGATTTGATGTTCATTCAAATTTTATAGATATTTCCAATATCTAAATCTTGCATGAACAGTTCATATGACATTATTGTAAACCAAGTATTTTTCTTTGTTTCCTATTTTGATTTAAAATTTATAGTCAATTTTGGTGGGTTTATCTACCACATGTATTTTAGTCAGCTATAAATATTTGGATTTTTACTTCAACCATGTTCTCATGAGATTGTGCCACTTGGCATGATCTCATTTACATGGTATGTTTAGCCTTATTTATATTTTTGTATGCTCTACGAACTTTGAATCAATAAGATTTTTCCACTCAACATGATCTTAATTTCTCAAAGCTCTCTAAAATTTAGACTGTGTACCTCTTCCAAGAAGGCTCAGTGTGCACAATATGGTGCCACATGGAGTGATCTTAGGGCCCAAGGGGAAATGTATCATTTTGATTATGTCGCTTATTTTTTACAAGTCCTAAGATTTTGAGATGATAAAACATGGATGACTCTTAGAAATATGGAGAAAATAACACTCTGGTTATGTACCTTCAAATGGAAAGTTTTAGGTCGATGATATCATGCCACTTGGGTGGCTCTTGTTAACTCAAAAACTTATAACTTTTGGCATTGTACTTTGTCTTATTAGGTCCCTAGATTTTGAGATGATGACATGTGGATGACTCTCGTCAACTTGGATAAAATATAAATTTTGGTAGTGTACTTATAATTGATAAGGCATGAGTGAATGATATCATGCCACCTATCATGATCTTAATTGCTCAGATACTTGGGAACATTAAATATATTGGACATTCTTTGACCATCTGGGTTTTAAGACAACAATATTTTGCCACATGGAATGATCTAGGAGTCCATGAAGCTTTTGAATTTAGATTGTATATTTTATTCCTATAGATTTTGAGTGATTGAGATGCCACCATCTGGTGTGACCTTAATTTCAAATTTTCACAAAGAATAGACGCATCCTAAATCAATGAGATCTCAACACTTGGAATGCATGTGATGACTTAGCCACTTGTAAAACATAGAATATAGTTTAAACACTATGGGTTGAAAATGAATGAGATGCTTCCATGTAGATGACCCCTTGGAATCTAGATGCTTGGGAAACTTGGAAATTGTGAAAAAATTACATTTGACTATGATTACATGAGATGCAGATAGATGTCATGATCAAGGGAACTCAATGAAAATATTAAACCCAATAACTAGATGCTGCACATCAAAACTCTAACATGTTTTCGTTAGTCACATTATCAATTAGATCAAAATCTGATATTGAATGCACATTTAAACATAGAAAAAATAATCAAAGGTGGTAAATAATTCATGAATGATGTCCAAGCTTTGATTTTACCCCCTTTTGAACTTTGCAATAAAATTAGACTTTGAAAAAAACCTTAGGCTTGTGTATATTAGATCAATATTATAATTCATAAGGTTGATATAGACCATGAATAAAGATTATTTAACAATAATGTGTCCTTATTTGAATTATAAAAATGGGTTGTGATGGGGACAAAATAGGCATGTCAGGGGAGATAATTTATACAATGTTTTGAAAAGAGGTCAAAGATAACCTTAATTTTGTTTTTGAATAACCTAATCTTTTTGATCGAAGGGACCATAGGAAAGGGAACATCATAGTATATGAATGCTGGGGACCACCAAAGGGGATGAGAGTTTAAATACAACCCAAAAATGAAACCATCACCATCCCATATTATATGTTATTTAAGTAGCTCCCAATATTTCCATATAGTTTGAGAAACAAAGGTTCCCATAATTTTGGATGGTACAAGATTAATTAGATGAGCATGTAGACCAAAATGCTTCCATGTTATTTAACCATAAGAATTTCCTCAGGAGATGTAATTACATTACAAGATTATCTAGGCCACATTTAATTCAAGTGATCAAATAATCGATTTGACACAAAGAAATAAGACTTGGAGTTTGACATTAATAATTAAAATACCTCCTACTTATTTAGGTGTTAAACAATAATCTAAATAAACCTGTTGGAATCATTTAGAGCCTTAAAAATTGGCCTAGGTAAAATCCTTTAGGAGGCATTATACTTTTCATAATCATATTTTGAAGGTTTCTATTATGAAGAATAATAAATGTTGGTGGATGCAAGGACCTTATATCAACCCTGTAACTTACCAGCCAAAGATAGAGGCTGGGTTACCTAATAAAAAATAGTTTTATAAGCCATATACATAACATAATTATATAAATAAAAATGAGATATCTAAAAGGCAAAGGGAATGCTAAGGTATTTTAATTTATCTCCAAATTTAACCTTATACCATTTGAAACCCTTTGACCATTGGGATAAGGGAGTGTAAAACCTCTAGTAACATTGTCTTTTCTTCCAATAAGTAGAAGACTTTGAGGAAATAGAAAAAAATACAAACACTACATGGAATTGGTTGCAAATGATTTTTATTTAATAAGAATAAGGAACGAGTCATAATTTTTTTCCCATTAACTATTTGATTAGGGTTTTGAGGGAGAGAAATACATTTTACCAAAACTATATAGGTGTAATGAGATAAAAGATTACTGAAATCATCAATTATAAGGATCTAGAGTTAGGGAGCTAAAGGAAAACCTTGCCTAATGGATTTTAAAATCCAAAAATTAGTTTGATTGAGTACCATTAATGGTAATACAATTACATAATTTTGGAAGAGCGTAATTAGTTTTTGAAAAAATGTGGTCACAAACCCAAGTTGTTGAAGCATAGCAATAATAAAGGGCCACTCAACTCTATAATTGGATTTCTCAAAATAAATTTTGATGAAAAGAGATTTATATTGAGAGGAGAAATCTCATTCCATACCTTCTTAAATTAAAATGACATTATATAAAATGTATATATTATGAATGAAACTAGTTTTCCTTGGTCAAATATTGAGAGGTAATAAATATGTCATACATGGAGAAAGAAATTTGGGAATAATATTGTAATAAAAAGTTGATATGGCACTAGTTAGAAACATGATTTGGGTTCATAGATTTGGTAATGAACTTGACATTTCATTGGTTGATAAATTTATTAAAAGAGTTGGTATAAACTGCCTCCAGATAAACCTTATGCAAATAAGTACCCATTTTATCTCAAATATATTTCTAAAATTCATAATGGAAACCATCAATCCTAGGGTCCTTATTATTGGTCATTTTGGACGATGCCTTATGAAGGTATTCTAAGTAAATAAAATGGTCATAATATACCCTTTGATTGTCAAAAACATTTTTGGGCCATAATTGAATTCATTTATAAGAGAATCCTTATGGGATTGAGAGCTTGGTTGGAAATAAAAAACTCCATGACAATAAGCTATAAAATATTATATAATATCATATGATTTTGTGAGATATATTGGAATCACATATCATCCTCACTCTATTAACCATTTTTATATACCTTGATAAAAACTATTTTGAAAACTAGTCCCAAAATGTTAACCAATGCATACAAACATGAATTTGAGCACCATGAACTTATTATGCCTATTCAACCTTGAGCTTGTGTCTCCACTTGGAAGTTTATTTTTGTAAGCTATCATTTAATTTGGATAGATATAAATCTTATTAGGAAAGATGAAACTCACGGTACAAAGCCTCATGGGTATTTAAATGGATATCCATAACTTTCTTGTTGAATAAATATAGGAAATCAGTGGCCTACGAGATGGCATCCCCCATTAATTAATCTGGCTCATTTCCTTAGATGGGTGTGGAAAAAGGTTCAAAATTCACTTGATATGAGAGCTAGCTCATTCATGAGTGAGATGAGAAATGTTAAGATAAAATTGAGACTTTACCATTTTTACCTGGTACACCAATCATTGTATTAGGGTAGGGAGATAATCAAACAACACAAATCCAAAAACCACACTAATAGTGTGGTCAAAATTGTTTATAAAATAAAAAAGGTTTTATTTTGAAAGAAATACTATATCTAATATTTTCAAAACGTTTCCATTTCCTTGTATGTGGTTTGGCTAGTTAAACCAGGGTGAACTAGAAGAGTGGAGCTAATGGTGGTTGGGATAAAATAACCCATTTTTGTAGGCATGTAATAATAAAATTTTATTTATTTGGTGCACCACCATATAGGGAGAAACCCCTATTTATATTACATGAATCAAAACATTTTGAAACCACCACATAAAATCTAATTTAATTCTTGAAGCATGTTAGAAATCCACAACCAAAATGTTGGATTTTCAACATCATTAAAAGCCTAATTATTCTTAATACTAAGTATTGACCAAATTTGACCACGTAGGTCAAATTGGGACCCATATAGGTAAAAATTTTAACCTTAAATGTTTTAAGGGGTCTATTATTATGTCATAAGGTGTATTATAGGTCATTTGATGTCATTCCATGCCTTTTTAGCCTTGGTCTTGGTCATTTTCAATATTTATTTTATTTTAAGTCATTTAGTAGGAATTTAGGGGTATTAAATACAAGTGGCATGGTTTAAAAGGTTTCCAAGTGCCTTATTTTCATTTAAAATGTCCAATAATTTATATTACCTATCAAGAATGTCAGTTCATCTAAAACTTGCAGATTATCTAACTAAAAATCAAGAAATCAACTAAAACAAGAAGAGTTTGGCACTTGTATGGCCATGATGGAGTGTGACATGTGGGAAAATGTTATGAAATGACTATTAATATTAATAAAACTCATTTAAATTATTTACATACTCTAAAAGTTTCATTTTCAAGATAAAACTTTTCTTCTCCTTCTTCACCCTTTTAGACACAAAATTAGTCAGTAGGTTTGTGCTTGGTATGGATAGTTGGAAAATTTTTAGACCAAAAACCTTTGGGAGGTGAAATTAAACTTATATATATCCATTTAAATATTAATAGTTCAAATATTTGTCAATTATGCTTTATGAATAATCTCTTACAAGTTGACTATGTTTTCTTGCTCACTATTTCCTGCACCCTATAGGTTTTGCTCTATTTTGGATAATTATGTACAATATAGTTGATAATATTGACTCCAAAAGACATGTAAATTTAAAATAATTATATCCATGCTTTTTTTAGTGTTTTAAGATGTTTTGATAAGTAAATCATCTCAGGTTTGCATATTGCTCTCATTGGGGATGACAAGCATGTTTCCACCATTTTTAGATATTCATGATTTGATAATGGTTTTTTAAGGAAATGATAGTTTTATTTAATTTTTTTTCAATTACCTCTTAGTTTTATTTTACTTCTCAATCTCATTCTCCAAACAATGTTCCATGGGTGTAGTCATAAGACACCATAGAGTCAGTCTACTCTATGACTGTCATACACAGTTAGTCATGGTGAATCATGTGTATGGAGTCTTTATAGCATGTTTAAATAGGTGTGATTAAGGTTAAAAATCCTTGATACATGTTTTATCAACATTAATTAATGAGTTGATCATTTAAATTATTGAAAGATCTTTTACAATCATGTGTAACATTTACACAAAATCACCACAGATATGCACCTACAGGTACCTACAAGAAGTGATGACATAAAAATGGGGTGTATGAAATTATATTAAGATATGATACATCATAATGTTTCATTTAGATACATTTAGGAAGAGACCAATTGGCTATGAAGCTAGTTCTTGGTACATGGGTCATTTCATGTCCATTTCTCAGTCTACAGCTCAAACGCACCTACAGGTGCCATGAAGGAAGAATAAAATAATGTGAAAACAAATAAAAAATCTCATTGAATCCAATAAAAATCCATTTGGAGCTATTGAGATATGTTTACAACTCATTAAATGGTCAAAATAATGCACATTGTCCACAATTACACTTAATAGCTGTATATGAAAATGACCACCTACAGGTGGCACTAGCATAAATATGAGAATGTTGATTAGAGAGGATTTGGTATGATTGGAAGATTTCATGAAGTATTTGGGGATTTTTTGAAAGTATGGAAAATATACTTGAAGTCTGAATTTGATAGGTGAGAGTGGGAAACATCATCAAAAGCAATGACTATAGATTCAAGGATCAAATCCCTAAAAAACAAAAATATAGCACATAGCCCTTTGGGAGATGCCTTATGAAAAGGATATGTTGAGTTTTGATCACTCCTAGTACATTCATACTATATCCCTATCATAGGATCTCAACTTTCAAAAATAAGGGAGTGATTTTAATCATTTCATTTTCTTGTTAGGAGGGCTCAAACTTGTACCTTTTACCACTGAATTCCTGTATTGACATCTACAGGTTTGAACCTCAGGGAGAGTCTTCATCCAAGTTAGTACTAGACCATGAAACCATGTTTAAATGGTTTAAAATAGTTTAAAATATTACTCATGATCTAAAAATCATCTAGAGAGGATGATACACTAATTTTCAAATCCCATACATACCTACAAGCATGCCTAAATCCAAGATTGCACCCCTTTAGCTGATTGTAGATATATATAGTCTATGACCCAGGCTTAGGAATGAAGATTAAATAGGTGAAATAGATGTAAAATACCAAAAATTTCTTCCTAAAACTCCAAAGGGTCCCCATGGTTGGCATGATACAGGTTTCAAGAATAAATCCACCTACAAGATCATATTTGGCTCCAACATAGTTGATTGTGTTTGACTGTGATGAATACTCAGCATGTTTGGGAATTGTGAGCATGGAAATTTAAAAAGGATAAGACATATTGGTTTAAAATAATGTTTTAAAAATATAAAATAGGCCTATAGACATGGACTTTAAGCTAAACCATGCAAGCAACCTACATGTACAATGCTTTGAAACCAACATAATCAAGTAATTGTACTTAGTCCTAACTAAGTAGAGAGTATGAAGGGTACATTAAAGTTAATAGTGGTTAATGGATATTATAACACATACATAATGATCATGAAATTATATATAAAATATTTATATTATAAAATAAGTAAAGAAGTGGCTCTAAATAATGCAACACACAATCCATATGGTTGAACCCTGCATAGTTTGCCTTTTCAGGGGTATGTTTTGGATTTTAAAGGAGTTTAGAGGACAAATGAACTGATAAAAGGATAAAATTTGGTGGATAGGGTATCCATAACTTGGATAATTCTCTCAAACATTCAAATTATCTGAGTAAATAGAGGAAGTACCCTCTATTTTATCTTAGACAAAGGGTACTTCCCTTTATGCACAAACTGACAAGTTTTAGAAAGTAGGGTTAAATGGTTAACCAAGAGATAAAGGAAATTTTATAGGAGGTTTGATAAGTTGGATTACATATAAAAAAACATGAAAATCCTTATTTAGAAGGAGATAACCTAATAGGATGGTCTAAAACACCAAAGTTGTAGTCAGGTATGTTAGGCGGGGTTCAGGCCTAAAAACCAAATGGGATACCAATGTCACTTATAACTTTAGGGGGGAACTATGATGGAATAGTTCATTCTTATGAAATCATAATATAATTTTATAAGCTATGGAGATGTAGGGGAATCCATGAAAATGCCACTTTTGGCTTAAAGACAAATCAAGCCTGCAAGAAATGGATAAAAGATCTCAATAAGGCAACTTTAGAAGCTTATATCTACTTGAATGCTTTGCATGGGGATATAATAAGTTTGGAGATGTTAAAAAGGGTCCTGAGCATTGAACTTGTGGATTTTTTTTGCAATTCCAAAGTCCCATATGCATGAACAAAGCTTAAGGGACATAATGGCTTAAAACCCTCTTAAACTCTTAGTCTAGACTAATTGAGGAAAATAAAAGAGATAATGCACCAAAATGGCATAGTTTGCCAAAAAAATGATTGGATGTTGTATAAGACTCAGTCAGACTCCCTACCATTATGATGAGTTATATAGAATCTATATAGACAGGGTGAAAAATTATTTTTCCTAACTTTTATGTGCATTATGTAGGTTCTAAGAGGTTTCAAGAGATGAAATAAACTTTAAGAGGAAGATAGAGACTTAATATAAATCACCATGTCCATTTCATACTTCATAAAATCTCCTAAGTGTGCCTACCAGATCTCTCATCTCAACCAGTAAAAACTAGCATAGTGAACATGATGGTGAGAAGTGTGAAAACTTCAAGTGGAAACCTTTTTAAGGTGTACCTGATGCCTTTAAGGACATGAAGGGTATTTAAAAGTGTCATCCAATCCCTTGTATGTATTTTCATGATAAAATTAATCCAAATTGAGGCCAATTGTACAAGGTGTGGGAAAGAGGAGTTTCTTTAACTGTAGGCAGTGATAGCTCACTTCTAGAAGATTCCATGTGATTAAGAATGTAACTAATGCACAAAGAAGTATGTCTAAAACCCTTACCTCTTAGTCCAATTATTATACCTATCCTTAATATTTTTTGGGATGTTCAAATAGGGGTGAATGATGAAGGTAGTTTCCTTGTGAAAAATGAGAACTCCTACACCACATTTCAAGAGTTTCATGACTTGGGGTGACACTTGTGCTTCCTAAATTTGCATGATCAATTTCACATACCCTCCTCATGCACATGTAACTCATATTATTAGCTTAAAAAGTGTCCTTGTGACCTTCTAACTTCTCTCTTATTTTCTTTTTCTTAAGTTCTAAAAGAACTATCCATCTTGGCCTTTGTAAAATATGTTCCACCTGAGTATGGAGAAGCCCTTATTATTTGCATACCATAAGATCAATAAAGACTACTAATTTTACCTCTTATATGACTTTTCATGGTGTGTTCACTTGAATGATGAATCTTACTTAGTGATGACTATTGTTTCCTTAGCATTTTTTTCTCATTCTCTCACCTATTTACAGCTTGAAAGCTTCTTCTTGTAGGTCATGTGAAGTGTTCTATGAAGTGTCAAGGTTAAGTGAGATAGTATATTAAAATATTTCCATTCTAGGCCTTTTGTGTAGTCTTCCTAGCCTAAACATTCATCACAACCTCATAATGAAATACTGATGTGAGAAGATTCAAATTAGATAAGTGTATGCCTAGTTAGTCTCTTGGTCTCATTGTGTGACATGAAGTTGGTTGGTATTCATTAATCAATTTGGTGTATCACTACCTTTAGGATAGTTTACTTTCAGTTTTCTCTCCCTTTTCCTTGAAATAATATTTGTAATAGTGATCCAAAAGTGGTACATCAAGGGAGGTAGGATTGCCTAGAGATTCACCTCATTCCTAGGCTACCAACAACCTAGAGGTGTTTCAATTATGCTGCTTGGATGAAGAGAGTTGAGACATTTCCTCAATGGTACAAATCCAAATGACAATAGTTTTTGGCATGCCCAGTGGGACTCATTTTCTAAGAAGTTGAAAGATTTTTGGTGCTATATTTCAACACATCAGCCTTTGAAGGCATCTATCCAAGCATCAATGGTGACTCCAAATTTACATCAACTATTCAAGTGGCCCATGTTTTCCTTTTAAATATTATTGGTAATGTTTCTTTGTGTTATTTCTTCCCAATGAAGTCTCATGGATAATTTTGGTGTTGAGTATTAATTTACACAAGTTGGTGAGGTATCTCAAGCTTATGACATTCACTATCAACCTTTTTATGATCCTTATCAACATTGTCATGATCCATACTAGATCCAATATGACCCTGATCAAACTTGTCATGAGTTTTATCAATCCTATAACTAGCCTTATCAATACATTGTTCCTTCTAGTCAACCTAGTCACTTCTCAAATTAATCCATTTCAACTTTCAAAAAAACTCTCTTGGGCTATGAGAGGTACATGATAGATCTTGACACACTAAGGGGGCATGGTCATGAGGTTCCTAGTCATCTGATTCATAATGTGAGAGATAAATTAGACATGGTTAAAAGAGAGTGGGCACCTATTGAGAGAGCGAATTGGCAAAGGCTCACAAGTGAGATGCTAGATGTGAGTGGCCTAGTTTCATACTTAGAAGATAAGATAAGAATTCATGAGGAATAGCCTCACCAAGTCTATCAACCATCATATCCACCTCCCTAATATTGATATCAATTCTACTTGACCCCTACTCATGAGCTGAATCAATCTTATCAAAGTTATCTTTTTCCCAATCAGCTGGAAGAGAGAGTTGTAAAGATAAACTTGGTTTCTAAAGCAAACCTTGATAGACAGATTGAGTTAGCCATTAATTAGATGAATCAATCCATATCATCAATAAAGGGAGTGGAATATAAGCCCTCATTTACCTCTCCCATTACATCCCCACCTTAAGAAGAGACCTCTAGATATGATATTCCAAGTTAGAGACAAGGTGGAGAATCCAATCCTAAGGAGATTCCAAGTTTCTTGAATACTTCATCCAATCCTCAAATTGCATCACTACCTCCACTACCTCAAGAAGAGACTCATAATCCTAACATCCTAAGATGGAATAAAGTAATGTAATCATGGGGAAAGTAAGATGATAGAAGCCTAGATAAAGAGTGTGAGGTTGAGAAAGAGTTTTATCTTATGTAAACCCCTCCCACCCTTCCTCCAGATACCTCTTGTTTTCCATGTTATCCCTCTTGTATTCCTTATCATCAAGAATATGCCTATCAACTTCAAGAGACACTTTTCCAAGAGAACCTAGCCAAGAAAATTAAAGATTTAGATTCTAGAATGAATTTGTTGAGTCAAGGTGTGATGGAAGGTTTAGAGCCAAAAGATGATCCTATGCTTAAACACACCCCATCTAACCTTATTAAAGAGATACCTCAAGTTAAATCAAATTTTAATGAAGAGATTGTTAAATGGAAGGAAGAAAACCAAGATATTTTTGCCCAAGGTCTACCTCCCCTTCCTCAAGAACTTCCAAAAGGATCCCCTAAAATTCATTTTCAATATGATTTTGAGTCTTATGTTCCACCTCCACCAACTAGTTCATCTTGTCTTCACCCCATCAACCTTTTCCTTGATGGACTAGTGGCATGGGAACCTAAAGAGGAGAATTTAGTTGAGAATAATTCAAAACTCTTGCTTGAAGAAAATACAGCGCCTTGGTAGCCTCATTGGGCTAAGTCACTTGATTTCAAGATGCCTAGTCTTGGCATCACCAAGAAGGAGAAGGGGATTGAAGATCTTGCAACCCTTCAGAAGCAAATTCAAGTTATGACAATTGAGATACAACTTAAGATGCCTTATGAGGTCTTAAATGTTGAGGAAGAGGTGAGTCCTTGTATTGAGTCTTCTTGTTGTGTTGATAATGAGGAATGCCTTCCTCATGTCAAATAATAAATCTTGGAAGAAGTCCTTTTGTATTATAAAGAAGAGGATGAAAGAGCTTCTCTTATTGTTCCCTTTCATGATGTTGATCAACAAGAAGATGAGGACTTGTGGTAGTAGTTTGTAAGCATTTGCAATGAATTTGAGTCTCTCAAAGGGTTTACAACTTCCTTAGAGATGATTGCAAGTGATGGTAACCAAGATAAAATTTTTAAAAATCTCATAGATGAGAAAGAGAAAATTTTACCTCAACCATTGGAGGTCAAAACTAGCTTCTATTGGCCTCAATCTTCCAAGGAACAAGAAACTACTCCTTTTGAAACCATGCCTACAAATAAGATGCAAGTTGATCATGAAATGAAGAGTGGGAAACAATATGAGGTATGTGTACAAAGATAAGAGAATACATTTACATGGGAGACCTATTTGAGGATGGTCTACTTAAGATCATATCAAGTGAAGTGCCAAGAAATAGGTCTGATTTATTAAGTATCTAATCCAAATACAAACATGCTTGGCATTATGATTCATCTCATGAAGAAAGAGATGCAAGGAACTTTATTTTTGATCTTGAAAAGGGAGGTATGATTAATTATTAGTTTTACATAGTGGTTTATTTTTTTTATCTCCCTAAGTACTTTGAGCACACATGTGTCTTGTTAGTGTGTTTGCTTTGCTTTGTGTGTGTCCTTTATTTTGTGTGGTTGAGGTAATCAATTGGTCTTGTCTTGATCAAATCTTATTTTCAATGGTCAAAGTCCTCTTGTTGTGTTTCAAAATTCAAATGACTTCCTAATCCTAATGGGACTAATAAAGCTAATGATCCTTAACATAGAAGGCATGCTACCCCTATGAGTCACCAATTTGTTGACCAAATGTGATTCTACAGGTCAAATTGGGACCCCTACAGGTAAAATATTGAACCTTATACATTTTAATGGGTCTATTATTATGTCATAAGGTGTATTATAGGTCATTTGATGTCATTCCATACCTTTTTATCCTTGGTCTTGGTCATTTTCAATATTTATGTCATTTTGAGTCACTTAGTAGGAATTTAGGGGTCATAAATGAAAGTGGCACAGTATTCAAGGTGTCAAAGTTTCCTAATTTCCTTTCAAGCATCCAATAAGTCATATTCCCTATTAGGAATGTCAGTTCATCTAAAACTTGTAGGTTATCTAATTGAAAATTAAGAAATCAACTGAAAAAGGAAGAGTTTGGCACTTGTATGACCCATGAGGGATTGTGATAGATGGGAGAATGTTGTGAGATTACTATTTAGCTTCTTTAGACTCATTTACATGATTGAAATACTCTACAAGTGGAGATAAAAAGATTATGCTCCTTCTTTTCCCTTCTAGACACATAAAACCAGTCAATAGGTTTGTTCTTGGTACAGATAGTTGGAGAAGTTTCAAACCAAACACCTTTGGAATGTGAAATTAAACTCAGATAGATCCATTTACAAAATAATATTTTGAATATTGGTCAACTATGCTTTATGAATCATCTCTAACAAGTTGACTATGTTTTTATGCTCATTATTTCCTACACCCTATATGTTTTGCTCTATTTTGGATAGTTCCATACAATCTAGTTGTTGAGATTGACTCTATAATACATTTAAATATCCAAATTATTCTCTCCATTCTTGGTTTAGTGTTTCAAGGTGTTTTTATAAGTAAATCATCTCAGGTTTACATATTGTTCTCATTGGGGATGACATGCATGTTTCCACCATTTTTAGATCTTCATGATTTGATAATGGTTTAATAAGGTGATGATATGTTGATTTACATGTTTCAAATTCCATATTTTTTCCCTTTTACTTCTCAATATCATTCTCGAGAAAATGTTCTATGGGTGCAGTCATAAGAGACCATATAACTAGTCTACTCTATGACTGTCGTACATAGTCAATCATGGTGAGTCACATGTATGGAGCCTATATAGCATGTTACAATAGGTGTGATGAAGTTTCCAAATCCTTGGTTCATATTTTATCAACATGAATTAATGAGTTGAGAATTCAAATGATTGAAAGGACTTTTGCAGTCATGTGTAACATTTACACATAGTCACCATAGATATGCACCTATAGGTGCTTATGGGAAGTGATGAGATCAAAATGGGGTGCATGAAATTGTATAATATCTAAGACATCATAATGTTTCATGTAAATACATTGAGGAAGATATCAATTGACTATGAATCTAGTTCCTGGTACATGGGTCATTTCACATCCATTGCTCAGTCTACAGCTCAAATGCACCTATAACTGCCATGAAGGAAGAAGAAAATCATGTGAAAATAAATAAAACAACTCATTAAAGATATTAAAGGTTTTTTACATCCATTTGGAGGTATTTAGATAGATATACAACTCATTAAATAGTCAAAACAATGCACTTTGCCCACACTTACACTTAGTACCTATATATGAAAATGACCACCTACAGGTGGCACTAGCCAAAATGTTGATTAGAGAGGATTTGGTATGCTTGGAATATTCTATGAAGTATTTTGGGGTTGTTTGATAGTATGAAAAATATGATTGAATCCTAAAGTTGATAGGTGAGAGTGGGAAGGATGATCAAAATCAATGACTATAGATTTAGGGATCAAATCCCTAAAATTCCAAAACAGAGCACCAAGCCCTTTGGGAGATGCCTTATGACAATTTTATGTTGAGTGTTGACCAATACTATTACATTCATCCTATATCCCTATCATCAGAGATCAAATTTAAAAATTAAGGGAGTGATTTAATCATTTGATTTTCTTGCTAGGAGGGCTCAAAACTACACCTTTTACCACTAAATTCCTACGTTACCATCTACAAGTTTAAACCTCAAGGAGACTCTTTACCCAAGTTGGTACTAGACCATGACACCATGTTTTAATGGTTTAAAATAGTATAAAAATAAATCATTATCTAAAAATAATCTAAAGAGGAGGACATACTATTTTTCAAATCCCATACATACCTATAGGGGTGCCTAAATCTAAGATTGTACACCCATAACTAATTGTAGATATATATAGTCTATGACCCAAGCTTAGGCATGAAGATTAAATAGGTGAAATAGATTTAAAATCCCACAAAATTCTTCCTAAAACTCCAAAGGGTCCCCATTACTAGAATGATATAGGTTTCAAGGATAAATTCACCTACAAGATCCTATTCGGCTCCAACACAGTTGACTGGGTTTGACTGTGATGAATAGTCAACAGGTTTGGGGATTGTGAGTATGGAAAGTGCATAAATATAAGAAATATTAGTTTAAAACAATGTCAAATAATGTTTTTAAATTCTAAAATAGGCCTCTAGACATGGCCTTTAAGATAAACCATGCAAGTAACCTAAATGTACAGTGTTTTGAAACCAACATAGTTAGGAAATTATACTCAATCCTAACTAAGCAAAGAGTATGAAGGGTAAATGAAAGGTTAGAGTGGTGAATGGAGATTGGAACACATACATAATGATCATAAAAATCTATATAAACACTTAACAGTAGAAAAAAAGTAGAGAAGTGGCTCTAAACAATGCAACATACAACCCATATGGTTGAACCCTTCACAATTTACCTTTCTAGGGGTATGTTTTGGATTTTGAAGGAGTTTATAGGTTAAAAGACATAATAAAAGGATAAAATTTGGTGTAGAGGGTCTCCATAAGTTTGATAATATTTTCAAAATTTCAAATTATCTGAGTAAATAGGGGAAGTACCCTCTATTTATCTTAGATAGAGGGTACTTCCCTTTATGCACAAACTAGTAGGTTTTGGAAAGTAGGGTTAAGGGATAAACCAAGAAATAAATGAAATTTTATAGGAGGTGTGATAAGTTTTACTACATATAAACCAATATATGAATCCTTATTTATAAGGATATAACCCAATAGGATGGTCTAAAACACCAAAGTTGTTGTTAGGTATGTTAAGCAGGGTTCATGCATAAAAACCAAATAGGATACCAATGTCTCTTATAACTTTAGTGGGGAACTATAATGGACTAGTTCATGTTTATGAAATAATAATAGATGTTTTTGATCTATTTAGATGTGGGGGAAGCCATGAAAAGGCCACTTTTGGTTTAAGGACAACTCAAGCCTATAGGAAATGAAGAAAATAGCTTGATAAGGCAACTTTAGAAGCTCATGTCTACTTGAATGATTTTCATGGGGATATAATAAGTTTGGAGATGTTAAAAAGGTTCATAAGCATTGGTCTTATTATTATTTTTTGCAATTCTAATTTCCCATCTGCATGAACAAAGTTTAAGGGACAAAATGGCTTAAAACCCTCTTTAACCCTTATTCTAGACTCAATGAGGAAAATGAAAGAGATAATACACAAAAATGGCATAGTTTACATATAAAAATTATTGGATGTTGTATAAGACTCAATTAGGATCCCTAAAATTAGGATGAGTTGTATGGAATCTATATAGATAGGGTGTAAAATTACTTTTCTTGACTATTTTATTTATTGTGCAGGTTATAAGAGGCTTCAAGAGATGAAATAAAATTTGGGAGGAATATATAGACTTAATTTAACTCCTAATGTCAATTTAATACTTCATAAAAAATCTTAAGTGTGCCTACTAGAGCTCTCATCTTAGCCAATCAAAATTGGCATAGTGAACATGATGGTGAGAAGTGTGAAAAATTCAAGTGGAAACCTTTTTAAGGTGTGATTGATGCCTCTAAGTCCATGTAAGGTATTAAAAAGTTTCATCCAATCCATTTTATAGGTTTTCATGAGAAACTAAAGACATATTTGAGGTCAAGCATGCAAAGCGTGGGAAAGAGGAGTTTCTTTGACTGCAGGTAGTGATAGCTCACTTATAGAAGATTATAAGTGATGAAGAATTCAACCAATGCATGGAGAAGTATATTTATAGCCTTTACATATCATTCCAATCATTATACATGTCCCTAGTCAGTATTAGCACATTCAAATAGGGGTGAATGATCAAGACAATTTCCTTATGCATAATGAGAACTCCTACGCCACATTTGAAGAGTTTCATGACTTGGGGTGACACTTGTGATTCATGAATTTACATAATCAGTTTAAAATTACCTCCTCATGTACATGTAACTCATTTTATTAGTTTGACATGTGTCCTTGTGACCTTTGAAATTCTCTCTTCTCTTCTCTCTCTCAAGTTCTATAAGAATTAGCCATTTTGGCCTTTGTAAAATATGCTCCACCTAAGTATGGCGAAGACCTGATAATTTACATACCATAATATCAATAAAGACTAATTATTTTAACTCTTATATGAATTTTCATAGTGTGTTCACATGAATTATGGATCTTTCTTAGTGATGACTATTGTTTCCTTAGCATTGTTGTCTCATTTTCTCACCTATTTGTAACTTGAAATATTATTCTTGTAGGTCATGTGAAGTGTTATATAAAATGTCAAGGTTGAGTGAGATAGTCTATTTAAATAGTACCATTCTAGACCTCTTGGATAGTGCTCTTAGCCTAAACATTCATCAAAACTTCACAATGATATACTGACATGAAAAGATTTAGATTAGAGAAGTGTATGCCTAGTTAGTCTCTTGGTCTCAAGTGTGTCATACATTTGGTTGGTAGTCATCAATCAATTTGGTGTATTACCACCTTTAGGATAGTTTAATTTCAGTTTTCTCTCTCATTTCTTTGCAAGTATAGGTGTAGTAGTGATCCAAAAGTGGTACATCAAGGGAGCTAGCCCTACCTAGAGATTCACCTCATTCTTAGGCTACCCACAACCTAAAGGTGTTTCAATTATGCCACTTGGATAAGGAGAGCTGAGATATCTCCTCAAAGGGTTCAAATATAAGTGACAACACTAAGGGAATTCCATCATAATTAAAAAGGTCCACACCACTTAATGAGTGGGGTCAAAAACCCAACTAAAAATGTGATGATCTAGGTTAGGTGTAGTAAGTGAAATAAATCTACTATGCAAAATATCATGATTAAAAAAATGGAATGACATTATTTATTGAAGAGATAATGTAGAAAAATGGATTAGAAATCTATAGATTTTATTTTTTTGTAAATGTAACACTTTATATTAGAAAAAACTAATAAGTGTCTCCAATTATAAATTTATATGATGAATCGGTAAAGCCACACACATTATAATAATAAATATCATAGGACAACATCAAGGTTAATATTTTTCCCATTATCCACATTGTCTAGTGTGGAAAAGATATTATACAATTATGCCTTTTTATTTCCACATGTATAGCTACCAAGTTGTGAAGTATGCCACTTTAATGTACATATTTTACATCCTCAAAAAGTGGTGATGGGATAAAAGAGCAATGCATGATTTTTTTACCTTAAATAATTATCAAATTTATCATAGGACAACATCAAGGTTAATATTTTTCCCATTATCCACATTGTCTAGTGTGGAAAAGATATTATACAATTATGCCTTTTTATTTCCACATGTATAGCTACCAAGTTGTGAAGTATGCCACTTTAATGTACATATTTTACATCCTCAAAAAGTGGTGATGGGATAAAAGAGCAATGCATGATTTTTTTACCTTAAATAATTATCAAATTATATATTGGGCTTATTTATTTCACCTTAAATTATGTTGTGATAGTTGAGAAATAAAAACTTGATTTTGAGTGCTTGAGAAAACTATTGCCACCTATGTGGTGCAAGAAATGAACTATGCCACTTGAGAAGTCATGGGAACTACTTATTTACTGCATGCATTTTAACCTCATATTTGTTTACATATGATAGGCAATGTTTTATTATAATTTGGATAGAGTAACACAAAAATAATACTTCACTATCTTTACATCAAACATGAATATATATATATATATATATATATATATATATATATATATATATATATATATATATATATATATATATATATATATAAAGCCTATTTCATTCCTATATTTATGGAGTTTGATTTATCAAAACTAACTAATTTTTTTATTAAATTCTTTCTAATAAGATTATCTATGTGAATGATTGCTCATATACAATGTTCACACACATAATATATTTTATATCACCTAATTAAGTAATGACTCACTTACAAGTATAATGTGAATACTAAATTTCTAACATTTATTCCTTAATACTAAAATCATAATATATGGTTATACACACATAATGAAGGTAAAGAGGGAATTAATAATCATATTATCAACCATTCACATGGGAACACATCAACCATAATTCATGAATGAAAATGTTAAAATGAATAGGCACCTACACATTTATTCATTATCTATTTTCTTATATATGATTTTCATGCATGGATATATCAACCACCTAGGTATGAAAAAAAACACACTTGTTAATCCTCTACCCCTATGTAAGTAAACACATTAATTCATGATTGATTACAATACATAATAAGATAGGAACTATTACACGCACATACAATTATTTAGGTTTTTATTGATTTAATATATAGTAAACCACACACAAACTTAAAATGAAGAAAATTGAGGACCATGTTCTCATTGTCATCTTTTGTAACCACTGCATATGATCACTACCACTCGATCACAATATAAAATGTGAATCCACTATAATTGAAGATCACCCTTAGATTTTATTGGTTTAGCATAGATATTTTTTATGCCACTAAATTACAAAGTGCAACTATTTTTCTAGTAGCTAACAAGAGATGTTATATAAAATCCAACCTATGTTACCTTTGTACTCTAGCATGTTGCTACTTATTAAGTTGATTGGAACTTGAAGCTAAATGGTTCCCATATTTTTTTTATTTTTGTAACTCCCTCCACTCTATCCCTACAATGTGAAACATCTTAGATGTTGGTTACGATTGACAATACATCTATTTAAAAATAATTTGACTATATACCTATACTATAAAAACAAACTCTAACATGACTATAGACTTTTAACACCTAATTTCAAAATCCAATTGAATAAAATTAAAAAACTATTAAAACCAATATAAAAACATAACTTCAATCTCTAAAAGCAATCATCAGGGATTTAATCTACAATGCAAACTATTAAAACCTAAATGGGTCTAAGGTTGGAAGTTCAATCTAATAAGTATGAATTTATCTCACCATGCCCTATCACTTCATTCTGATCTGCTACACTTCTAAGTGTCATATGATCTACTTTACCAATTCATTCCAATTTTATCTCATGTATTAGCTAATAGAAATTTTGAAGTACCTTTAGGAGTTTTCATTATAGGATTATCAACTATATGAGTTACAAGTCTAAGGCATTCTAACATCGATATGAATGGAGAGATCAAGGTTATCAAACTTGATCCTTGTAGAGTATATGTAATGCTTATGTCTGCCATATATTTAATGTCAAATATGATGCATACATTGTAAAAATTTGATGCATGATAGGATGGAAAAAATTGCATATGAATATTCAAGGAAAGATGAAGACACTAAGATGATTTATGCATATAGATTGCTTGATATTTCAGAACGACAATCCTTCATGATATGAAGGATTGAATGAAACATGTGACATACATATACACATACATACATACATATGAGAAGACCACGTATGTGATGGATGAGATGCCTTCATATTAAAAAATAATCTACCTTAATAGCTCCAAAGTAACCTCACAATCTATGAAACATTATCTTCTCTAATTGCCTATGTTTTTCACACAAAAATAATCTTTTCATTCTTTCCATCAAAGGGAAACCAAGAATTGTTTTTATGCCCCATATCATGCTTAAAATCTCATACGTGCTCTAATACCAAATCTTATAATTCACATAGAGTAATACAATAATAATATTTCACTATCTTTATGTCAAACATGAAATACACATAAATCCTACTGCACTCACATATCCATGTACTTAGGCTTATCACATATAACTAACAACCTTCATATATTTTGTCTTATAAGCCTATTTATGTGAGTGATTATTCACATACGAGTTCACACATAATATATTTTATATCACCCAATCAATTAATGATTTATTTATAGATATAATGTGAGTACTAAACTCTTAACAAGTTTTTCTCATTTCAAGAGCTTATTGGTTAGTGTTTTTATTGGTGACAGTAGTCCATCCATTTGAAGATAAAGTAATTTTTTATTATTTCTTATGAAGTCTTAAATTGAGTAATCAATCATGAGTTAGCCATTAGATGACATTAATGAATCTTGTGATCAATTACTTGAAAATTATATCAAGTGTTTGGCATGTTGATGTATAAAACACTTTTTGAAATGATTTAATCTCTTATCTAAATATATATTGTTTCCTTGAGATCCTTGGAAATGTTGAACATGAAACAAACTCATTTTTTTAGCCTAGTAACATATAATTTATTCTGTTCATGGCAAATAAACTTAAAACTAAGGGATTAATTAGTTAGTCAATGAAACCCAAAAGGAGAAAATGAAGATGATAAAATTCAACCTAGATAAGGATTTTGAGTTTTTCTTATTTAGACATGACAAAATCCCTAGTCCAATGGGAAACCAATACAAGGATGTCACAGATATATCACATGCCATGCTTGACTATTCCATTACAATGTTTAACATTAGAAATTTTAAAAATAAAAATTCTTTAGTTAGATTTGATGCATCCTTGAGATTAAAACCATGGGGCTTCTGGTTATGATGTCTCCAAATATTAAGCATACTCTATGAGTGGATTCGGCCAACAAAATAATACACACACACACACACACACACACACACACACACACACACACACACACACACACACACACACACACACACACACACACACACACACACACACACACACACACACACACACACACACACACACACACACACACACACACATTCATATTAGATACATGGTCTATCAAATTCAGGATTAAATAGGTTAACCTCTATCATAGACTCAATTGGGAAATATTATTTACCTTGCAAAGTTTTTGGGATGAATTTATGAGACCATTTCAACACCATATTTATTTAGAGATCCATTAGAAACACTTGTACATATATTAAGATGATGCAAAATCTAAGTAATTGATGATAATATATTTGGAAGACACACTGCCTAGGGTGAATATTAATGTTTGGTTCAATGTAATTATTGTGATGGAAGTAATAAACTCATTTTAAAAGGCAATGTAACAACTAAGGAAAAAATTATGAAAATACCTAAACCCCGAGGAGAGAAAATTTCCAATAATCTTAGAATTATGAATCTTTTATGATTTGAGTTGTAGTGTTACTCATTTTCTACCTATTTCTATTAGATTGAATGGTGATACTACAATGATAGTATGTTTTAGCATGCATTCACATACATATTTATATATTTATTATTGTAAAATAAATATTATGTATTCTTATATAAATTTTGCATTGAAAATTTTAAGGAAACCTTGAAATAAAAAGTTATAGAATGGGTGGTGAATTATGCAGAAATGTGATTCACAAAGTTGGTGAATCCTATAAAAACGACAATATCGATTACAGTGAAAATTTAAAAAATGGCACTTTTTAAAAAATAAAAAGCCAAATAATAAAACATATTTATAATTTAGTTAAAACATTGTTGGAAGTAGCTACTGAGAGTGGGGGGGGGGTGAATCAGTAGACAATAATGTACATTCAATTATAGAACCATTTCATCAAACATAAACTTGATCTAACAACATAAACATGAAAACACACTCATCCAAAGCATAAATAAGAACATACATCACATGAATACATCATATATGTGGGAAAACCTCATGGGGGATAAAAACCTTGTAACCTTACAATATGGACTACAGTCCTATAAAGACAAGATTCAACATTTAGAGTAGCACCAACCGATCAAGGAACATCCACCCCTTAATTTAGTCAAGCACCCACTTGACTTGTAGCTAGTTCCAAGTAGCAAGGAGGCTATAACCCCTTAGGAAACCAAGAACCAACTAAGCTATCTCTGATATGATCTCCACTTCTAATCTGATTTCAAACACAATTGATGATGGAGTCCTCTTACTTACACTCTTCACCCATCAACACTCTCATAAACTTGCACACACAAGTAATGCATCCAAAACACCCTTTTGGATCACTCTTCACTTATTAACACATACACAATAAAAAATTACAAAAAATATGTCACAATATTAGAAACACAACCTGTATGTCATACACATAATCCTCAACCTACTCTTTTCTTCAATCCATCTACTAAGCACACTCATTGAATTAGCCTCTAGGGCTTACTCATTCAATCTACCTCTTCTAGGCTTATTAGGTCCAATGACCTATGTGTTCAACTTTATCACCTTGATCAGATAAACATGATTGATCCTATTTTATATCTATTGGTATTCAATTACCTTTACCTTCTCTTTCAAAGGTTATCTCCTTTGCTTGAATCCACACTAGCACACCTCTCACATATAGGCCAATTATGCCTAGTATTTATACCATACACTCATCTAACCCATCTTGGTCAGAAAATATGCTTCACACACACTTATATTAAAATTAAAATAGGTCTCCAAAAATTTTACATTGGTGAGACACTCCACTCCATATGTTATTCATTGTCCTTAAGACCCAAATCCATCGTTAAGCCTAGTTGAAACCTAAAGCAAATAGGCCTTCACACCCACACGTTACACTTGTGACCTCTTAGACCACATCCATAATTTACCAATTGATGAAACATATAAAAAATAAATCCAATATACCATTTTAAAATTTAATATAGGTCCATTACACTTGGAACACCAACTCACCACTTGAACCAAGCCATTCTAGCCTATTCACCAATAGGCCTAGAAACATAGAAAAGTCTTTCATATATAAATAAAGCATAAAAACACTTTTATCAATAAAAAAAATAAAAAAATTGAATTAATATATATTAAATTACCTTATTAACATTTAAATGTCCATTTGACACCTTCACTTAGGTTCCAAACATCCAAAACTACCTCTGTAATATGACCACTCAGGTTGGTCAAACATAGTCAAAGTTTAGTCAAGAACTATTGACTCTTAAATATTGAATATGAACACAAAAAAAATTTAAATGGATTATAATTAAAATTAAAGACTTACTTGACATATTAAAACTCATTTGTTTCTTCAACTCTTGATATCACACCTTCAACACATCTCTGCAAGTTGGTCACTCAAACTGCCTGTAGCCTCCAAAAGTACAGTCCTATATAAGTTTATGTTTAGAACTTATAAGTGTATTATAAATAAATATCACCCATATTAATATATAATATTAATATTATATACCATCATCTAGTTTATATTTATATTTTTCTAGCATCATTCATTTGTCTAACAAACCAAATCCTCAAACCTCTTTCTCATAGTCTCAATACAGCTAGACAAGCCTTTTAATCTTGTAAGGTTCAATCACTAAACCTATTTCTTAAGATTTATAAAATAATTAATATTTTATTTAGGTCTCAAAAAACATCAATATTCCCATTTTATTTATCATAATTTGTTATAAGACCTTAAACACTTCACTTCCCTCAGCATGTTTGTAGCAGTCATCGTGACTCAAAACATAGTCATGGTGAACATGACTCATAACACCTATGAAGACAATTAATTGATATTAAAATTAATTAATTTGGTCCTAAAAATTCCTTATAACATTTAAAATCAAAAACATATAGAGGTCTAATGTCATATATGGAACATATAGAACATCCTATGAGACATACTCCTTCACTGTCCTCGTTATTCAAACAAGTCATTTTGAAGGCACATTCTTGCCTATGTATGGGCACCAAAAAAACTTACCAATTAAGTTAAAATGAGGCATAGGTATTAAAAAAAGACCTAAAACCATTGGATTCATCCCTACTCACTAAGAACTCTTCCTTAAACACTTATTCAATCTAACGTTTTCTCACTATCATCACTATTTGTAGATTTAGTGATAGGATAAAATGATTGACACAGAGGATAAATAATGATAAAATGAATACATGGAATTTTAAAACAAGTATCTATCTTATACATCCATCCACTTCCAAGTGTTGACTTAGTCAAGCCTACCTCTAGTACCAAAATCTTTAGAAACAAGTAAATTTTTTTACCTTCTACTTACTACCATGACACACCACTACCACCTAGAGAAGCCTGGAAGAGTCATATACACTATAAAATATTAAAAATTTATCAACAAAATATTTTTAGGAACTAACCTTTCACATTTTTCCAATTTCTCCATTATAAGGGTTTATAGGAGGGTTTTGACCAGTTTACACTCTTGAAAAATGTTTATAAATATCTTTCCTTTAATCCAGTAAAAAATAATTTGAAAACCTTATTAGGTCCATGTGAAACCTCTCCCAAATTTTTTAGGTAACCATACAAAATTTACATGCATCAATGAGCATCACAAATGTCTTTTCAGGCAAGAACACCTTCATTATGCATGCACAAGTGTCCTTCCAACTTTTATTCTTGCTTTGTATTCTCCTCAAGACCTAAAATTTTTTAAACACATTTGAATCAACCTATAATACCTCATTAAATTATTATATTAGATATTCCATCTTGGAATCTCACCTTGACCCTTGATTTGGACCTCACTAGGTCACTATGCACAATAGGTCTAGAACTGCAAGTCAAACTTGGATATAGAAAACACCTAGATCCTTCTTGTATTAAACTTAGATGATCATCAACATGTAATGTTCACTCATTCAAAGCTCCAATTCTTCCAACCTTCTTCTCACTATCCACAACATGTTCATCATACTAGGCTACTAGGCCTATGCCACTATACAAAGTCACCAAACCTTATGCCAACACACTATTCACATACTTGTCTTCTCTCCCTTGAACTTAAAAACATTAATATGATACATATAACATGAAAATTCACAAAAAATTCTTACCTTGGCTCATATGCATCCAAACCTACCTTACATAACTTTAGGCTCAAACTCATGACCATCATGACATCACCACTTTGTCATTACACTTGACATCAATGTACACATGACGTAAAGCCTTTGACATCAATGAAAACATACCTCAAAAAATCCACCTCTTTATCATTGATGGAAACCTCTTCTTCTCCTTCTCCCCCTTTTCCATTAATGAGAAAGTGGACATATGCTTCTATTAGGTTCATCAAAATAGTCCTCTAATCCAAGGACCTATCATCTTACACAACTCCCCCTCACATCATGCATAGTTCTCCAAACCACTCAAGCTAACTAAGTTAGCTCCCAATAACTCTATGTTCTACCTAGATCAAGACATATTCAATAGGTTTTCTTAATGATTCATTAATGATATTCAATGGCCCATATTTCCCTTATGTTACCAATAGGTTTCATGGAAACATAATAAACATAGATTCACTCTTTACTTTTCATGGACCTGTTGGATCAATTTGACCTCCTAAAGAAAACTTGAAAACATCACAACTTAGAAAATAAACATACTCATATGTATTCAATTATCCTCAGATCATTCTTCATTTAACTGTGTAACTCCTTTTCATGGTAACAACAATATGACAACACATTCCTTCATGAACACATCTATAGACTCTTCTTCAAGATCACTACAACCTTGTGATGCTACAAGATAATGATCACTACCAAATATTCATGGAAAACCTTAGGGAATATATAACATGTCAACTCACTTATTAGACCAACATATCTAAGCTCTCCAAGATCCTTAATCCAACAAGGCTCCAACCTCTGCAAGATACCCTCTCAGTCAACAATTAGACATATTAGGTTTGTGAGACCTCATATGGTATAGCATAACTCTAATAAAATATTAGTCTTCTATATAAGATGCCAATAGGTATCATACAAATATGAATTGATTCAATATGACCTAAAGGTAATTTCCAAGCTCAAGGAACACCAATCTTATCATGACATGCTTCAATGATTACTCAAAGACCAAATTTTCATACTCTATCTATATTTTGTATACGAGAACCCAAAACTTATTCACCTTCAGAATACTATGAACTCAACTCAAGACACTTGCAACATATCACAATTTTTTAAGACATTATGAGGTCAACATGCCACCAAACCAACCATTGTACTTCAATTACTAGTCTCAAGAGCACACTATGACAATCTCTTTCAAGCTTGCAAGAAACATGATGAGCTAAATGAAGGTTAACCTACAATAATTCTATGAACATATTTAGGGATCTTATATCATGATATCATAATTCTCAGATCACCTCTAGTCCTTATAACATATGAACACATTTCTAGCATTGGTCTTCAATACCAATCAACAACCTTTTATACCCCTACTCTATCTTTGTCTTCTAAGGCACCATTTAAGCTTACACAAATGCGTGATAAGCATGTATATAATTGGATAAAACTTTACACAGAACTTTACCTAGTGATAAATGATCATCATATGTCATTAAAATACCAAACATTCAAAAAATAGTCACTTTAGGGTTTGCAAACATCAAACCAACAACTCACAAATTTCACTTCTTAAGATTATTCTTTCATACTAGTAATAAATTGACCAAACAAAGAGAATGTAAAGGATATTTAAGACATTTATAAACATATCCAAACACTCAATATAGTATTCTTGAGTATTAAATAACAATAAACAACTCACCTTGACACCCAAGTCTACGAACAACTAAGTCTTTTACACACAATCACCTTACATGAAGATTTTCTTGCATATTAAGCATTTACAGATCACTCTTAAAGCATGAAACAATGATATACTAAGATTTCAACAATAATAAATGCTTATAAAATTAAAAATATATAATTATATTAGTTATAATCCTTTTTTTCTCAGACTAGGTTCACCATTTCAAACACAGACTACAACAGTCAACTTTGATCCACATATATTGCACTTGTATGAACACCTAAACCAAACCAACACTCAGAGGATATTATACATAGAGTCATTTTAAACTTTGATTCTTACCTCACCTTGATCTGACATCATCTATGACTTATACAATCCATTCTTTACAAATTGGTTTTCTTCATAAATTTGAATTTTCAAATTCCAACCGTCATATTTTCATACAAAATTGACTATGTATGGAAAATAGAAAAATATGCCTAGAAGGACAAATTTTAACCACCATAAATTTTTATAGGCTTCATATCAAGACCTAAAATTTAATACATATTAACTAGGCATAAACTTGATCAAATCCATATGACCATTTTCATATGACTCCTCTGCACATGCAAATTTTGATGTCATCATTCTGCCTACTTAGTCTACTTTGATAAGAGAACAAGGATGAACAAAGAAACCACAAAATCACTCCAAATTATTCTTATCACCTCCATTGGTATACCAAACATTCTTGACACCTCATATGACCTCTCATATCATCTTTCATGCCCTCTAAGACCTGTACTACTATCAGACACTCATGAAACATCCTTTTTACTTCTTTGTCTATGAAAACATGACATTAATGCTCCATGACCTCATGTGACATTTAAAATTATTCCATTGGATATTTTCAAATAAAATTACAATCATGAAAAAATGATCATACCTTTGAAAATTCATGAAGATTCATATAGACCTCAATTAGGTCTCATACTCCAAGCTTCAAATCAAACCATTGCCTATCTTTCTTCTTTTAGGTTAGCAGATCAAGAGACCAAATTCAATAAGATCAATTATTAAACTCACATTTGATCTTGGATTTGGCTTTATATTAGTCCTTATTCTTCAACCTTTCTATTGCCAATATGCAGACTATTATGCAAACATTAACCATGATCTTCACAAACTTATCCATCACTCCAAGCAAGATGTATATTTTTTTCATCACACCTCAAGTTACTTAGGATCACTTGTAGGATGTCAAGCCTCATCCAAAGGTCTAGCTCTAATACCAATTATTAGAATTAGTTACTGGGGGGGTGAACTAGTAGACAACAATGCACATTTAATTTTAAAACCATTTCATCAAACATCATCTTGATATAACAACATAAACATGAAAGCACATTCATCCAAAGCATGAATAAGAAGATACGTCATATGTACACATCATATATGTGGTAAATCCTCATGGGGGATAAAACCCACTAAAACCTGAAAGATGTAATACATTCGTATAAAGATAATATTTAACATTTAGACTAGTACCAACTAATCAAGGAGCACCCAACCCTTAATTTAGTCAAGCACCAACTTGATCTTTAACTAGCTCCAACTAGAAAGGAGGCTATACCCCCTAAGAAACCAAGCACCAACTCAAATACCTCTGATATGATCTCCACATTTGATCTGATTTCAAATATGATTGATGATAGACTCCTCTTGCGTACACTCTTCACCCCTCAACACTCTCACAAACTTGCACACACAAGCAATGCATCCAAAAGACCCTTTTGGATCACTCTTCACTTCTTAGAACATGCACGATAAAAAAATATATAAAAAATCTATCACAACATCATGAAAATGACCTGTAGTTCATGAACACAATCCTCAACCTACTATGCTCTTTAATCATCCACTAAGCACACTCACTCAATCAACCTTTAGGATTTCTCACTCAATCTGCCTCTTCTAGGCTTATTAGGTCTAATGACCTATGTGTTCACCTTCATCACATTGATTAGATAAACATGGAAAATCATATTTTATATTTTTTTGTCCTCAATTACCTGTACCTTCTCTTTAAGAGTTTCTCTCCTTCGCTTGAATCCACACTGGAACACCTCTCACAAATAGGCCAATTATGCTTAATATTTATACCATACACTCATATAACCCATATTGGTCAAAAAATATGCTTCAAACAATTATATTAAAATTTAAATATGTTTCCAAACATGTTAAATTTGTGAGACACTCCAATCCATAGGTCAACCATTGTCCTTAAAACCCAAATCCTTCATTAGGCCTAGTTGAAACCTAAAGCAAATAGGTCTTCACACCCACATGATACACGTGTGACCTCTTGGACCACCTTAAACCTTTATAAATGGATAAAAAATATAAATATTAACTCCAATATGCCATTTATTAATTTAATATAGGTCTATGCCACCTAGAAAATCAACTCACCACTTGAACCAAGCCATTCTAGCCTAATATTCAATAGGCCTAGAAACACATAAAAGTCTATCATATAGAACTAAATCATACAAATAATTTTATCAAATAATACACTAAAATAATTGAATTAATATATATTTAATTACCTTATAAACATCTCCATTTCTATTTTAAACCTTTGCTCAAGCTCCAAGCATCCAAAAATACCTTTGCAACATGACCACTCAGGTTGCTCAAACGTAGTCAAAGTTCAGTCAATAACTCTTGACTATTAAATATTGAATAAATAAATAAATAAAATTTAAATTACTTATAATTAACCTTTTATACTTTAAATCTTAAAACTCAATCGTTTCTTCAATTCTTGACATAACACCTTCAACACATCTCTGGAAGATGGTCACTCAAACTGCCTATAGCCTCCAAAAGTACAATCTTATAGAATTTTATGTTTAACACTTGTATGTATGTTATCAAGACATAAAAAAATATTAATAGATAATATTAGGATTATATACCATCATATAATTTATATTTATCTTGTTATATAATCATTCATTTATCTAACAGACCAATTCCTCAAAACTCTTTGTCATATTCTCAATACATCTAGACAACCCTTTTTGTCTTGCAAGGTTCAGTCACTAAAATTATATTTAAAGATTCAAAAAATATTGTATAGTTAATTTAGGTCTCAAAAAATATCAATATCTCCATGTTATTCATCATAATTTTTTATAATACCTTAAACACTTCACTTCTTTCAGCATGTCTGTAGCAATCATTTTGACTCAAAACATAGTCATGGTGAACATGACTCCTAACACATTTGAATATACTTCCTTGATCTTAAAATTAATTCATGTGGTCCTAAAACATATTTATAATATTTAAAATAAAAAATATAGAAAGGTCTAATGTCATTTATGGAACATATATAACATTCTATGAGACATACTCCTTCACTGTCCTCATTATTCAGACAAGTCATTTGGAAGGCACCTTATTGGCTATGTATGGGCACCACCAACACTTATAAATTAATTTAATATGAGGCATATGTCTCAAATAAAAACCTCAAACCATTTTATCCATCCATACTCACCAAGAACTCTTCTGTAAACACTTATTCACGCTGACTGGCTCTTTCTCACTATCATCATTGTCTGTAGATTTAAAAATAGGAAAAAATGATTGATAAAAATGATTGAAACAAAGAATAAATCATTCTCAAATTATTAAATTTAATTTTATGAAAAGTATCTATCTTTTATCTCCATCCACTTTCAATCATTGACTCAATCAACCCTGCCTGTAGTACCAAAATCTTCAAAAACAAGCATATTTTTGTACTTTCTAATCACTACCATGACACACCAATGCCACCTAGAGAATTGTAGAGGAGTCATATACACCATAAAATAGTCAAATTTTGTCAACCAAACCATTGTAGGCACCAAATTTCACATCTTTAAAATCACTCCACTATAAGGGTTTATAAGAGGGTTTTGACCAATTTACATTCTTAATTTTTTTTCATAAATCTCTATCCCTAAATCCACTATAAAATAATTTGAAAATATTCTTAGGTACATATGACACCTCTATAAAAAGGGTCAGGTCACCATGCAAACTTTACACGTGCCAATGAGCATCACAAACTTCTTCTCAGGATAGAACACCTTGATTCTACATGTACAAGTGTCCTTCCAACATTGATTATTGATTTATATTTCTCCTCAAGACCTAAAAATAGGTAAAAAACTTTGAACCAACATATAATAAATCATTACATTCTTTTATGAGCTCCACCATATTGGAATCTCACCTTGACCCTTCATTTGGACCTCACTAGGTCACTATGCACAATATGTCTAGAACTGCAAGTCAAACTTGGATATATAAAGCTATTAGATCCTTCTTGTATTGAACTCAAATTATCATCTACATGTCATATGCACTCATTCCAAGTTCCATATCTACCAACCTTCTTCTGCCTAGCCTCAACATGCTCATCATAATAGCTACTTGGCCTATGCTACTATACAAAGCCACCAAGCCTTATGCCAACACACTATTCATGTACTTGTATTCTCTCCCTTAACCTTAAACAATATAAATATGATAGATACAACATGATAAGTCCAAAAAAATGCTTACTTTAGCTCATATGCATCCAAATGTACCTTACACAACTTTAGGCTCAAACTCATGACCATCATGACATCACCACTTTGTCATTACCCTTGACATCAATGAAAACATGACATCAAGCCTTTGAAATCAATGAAAACATACCTCCAACAAACATGTGGCTAGTTTAGTACCAAGATCCATAAAATAACGTTACTTTTTTACTAAGAAGAAAAATATTTTCAAGAAGAATGATTTATGTAGGGAAGAAAAATACAAACAAAAAAGAATCACCACAAGTTTATAAAAACATCATAAGGTTGTAAAGAAATCAAAATCAAATAAAAACATCATTGGCATGGAAAATCATCATAATTAATGAAAATCATTACATGTTTATAAAATAATCTTAATTTGGAAAAACATCACAAATATAGAAACGAATCATAAGCTTGAAAAACCATTCAATCTTGGAAAAAAATCATAAGATTTAAAAACATCATTGGCAGATAAAAACATCACTAGCTTAGAAATCATCGCAATCCTAGTGTACGTAATCAAATCTATTTTTTGATACTTGACAATGACAATCTTGACACACATATACCATGCATGACTTGATCACTTAAATAAGGTTCTAATTTTCTATTCTCTCATAATTGCATGTTATCTTACGAGTTAACCATTCCATTATTTTTTTATACACATGTAAGAATCTCACTTTCTACTTTAAAACTATTAAATATCTTACATAAACATCTTTAGACTATTAGTTTGTTCCTCCTCCACATAGGTCATTCTATCATATTCAGTCACTATCTATAATTGATACTAACCTAATTTGGTTGGTATTGATCCATTCTTATAAATGGATATTCTATAAAATCAAATCTCACCTTAGCATCAACTTATTTTTCAAGTGTGTTGATGGCATGGGAAATTACACAATTGGACTCATATAAAAAAATCAAGGTCTGATTCAATAGGAGAACTTATCTGGAATAGATCTATACACTATTGCACATTGAGAAAATCTTCCCTATTCTTCTAAATTTTTGAAATTATTACTAGGAATAGTCAAAAATAAATTTTGAAGCATGTTAAATCTAAGGTAAATAAAAAATTTCAAATATCAAATCTAAATTATTAGTTGCATATATATAGAGAAGGATCACAATTTCATAATCACACTAGGCTAGAGAACTACATGTGGATTTATTTCCCTCCTTAGAGTATACAATACCTAGATAATGGCCAATCATCAAATTAGGGTGGATAGGGTTAGCTCAAGCCATTACACTTTCCCTATTTTTATAAGTTTCTGTCCCTCAAAAGTACACATGGTTTTTGTGAAAAGGATACTAATTTATAGAGTTGCATGCATCATCAGGGGTTGGGATCACAAATACAAAGTACGTAGAGATAGGCACATGTGGTCATACAATCACTATTTAATTTTTATATCAATTTCAAACTAACAAGAAGGTCAAAATTGATTAGAGATACTAATCTAGATTGTTGTAATTGACCCTATGTAGAGAGAGAATCAATTCCATAATCGAGTGAATGACATAATCTCTTTATCCTCATTTTCAATTCCAAAATATATTCATAGTCAAATAGTCACCTAGAAAATCTATGTATTCATGTTTTTGTTGTAATTAATATATTGATAATACACCACTTGTCAAATCAAGAGAATCATAGTCTTTTATATTAATATGTATGCTTAAATGTCAAATCTATTAATTTAAACTATTATACATTTTTCTATCCTATTAGGGTTAGTCTTGATTGCATCAATTGAAATTAGGGGAAACATATTGGTGAACCCATACACATATTAAATAATGTAAAACACTATAATTACATTAGGGTTTCATCATTCCAAGGTTTCAATTTTTTTGACTTGGGATTTTATTGATTTGATTTTTTATTTCCATACACAAAATATCTTTTCACCTTTAGCCCTAGATCTTCAGTAGGGTTTTATATTTCTAGGTTTTCAGATTTAGTCTTAGGGTTTTATTCTCAGATAATTTAATATTCCCTAATAATACACATTGATCATGACCATGTTGAATGAACATTATTGGTTAATTCAAGTAATGAACTTACTCTTTTAATATTATTTTACATGGTTAATGTATTTTATTTGGATGAATTAAGTAAGCAAATATATAAGTTTACTAATAGGGCTCATAGGAACAACAAAAAATCCAAAGCCTTCCCCACATCCTACTATTACAACATTCAATTTGAGATTCCTATTGTTACTACTAGACATAAAAAGTAATACATGACTCATCTTGTTCCCTCACTAAATTTCCACGATGTTGATAGTTACCATCTTACTTCTAATCTTAGCCCTCAACTCATATTAGATTTTGTGATCCATGCTATCACAACACAAAGGGGTAAAGTGACCCATCCAATATAAAAAACCAAAAGACATTACCAAATCCTTCATCAACCCCTACCACAACCCACCAAATAAGTTAATTAATTTAAAGGTAATGACATCATGCATAAAAAAATTCCCATGCCAAAAATTTCTCTTTTAGAATTACTTTAAAATAATCCATGTTTACTAAGACAGTCTTTACGCCCCATTATGCAAAAAAACTTTACTAAATGATGTAGAAACACCTTATATGGCTTATATTATCAACCCAATATGATGGATGAATGAAAGTATCTCTTTTGAAAAGTAATACTTTCCTCCTGAGAAAATTATAGATCAACATCTACCATTGTATATTAAATTTCAAGTGTAAAATAATTTAATTAAGCTAGTTTTGGTGGATAATGGATTTGAGATAAACATATGTAATATACCCCTATTGAACCTACTTGGTATTCAAGTGGAGGATGTTACCTACTCAAATATGAATATTCATGGATTTTAAAATATTCTACAAAAAGTATCACGATAAATGACACTACATATTACTATGAGCCTTTGAATGATAGACATAGTATATCAAATCATGCATAATGACCTCAATTATAATATTATATTTGGAAGACCATGGATTCATGAGATAAATTAAATTCCTTATACCCTAAATGAATTTTTAATATATATATATATATATATATATATATATATTAAAAATTCATTTAGGGTATAAGGAATATATATATATATATATATATATATATATATATATATATATATATATATATATATATATATATATATATATGCATGCCCTTTGGATCAAGACCCATTCAAGTATTATGCATTAAATCAACTCAAGGATCATTATATTCCTGATATGAAATCATATTCTCAAGAATCTAATTAAAATGAGGCACCATTATTTAGATAATATTCATTCATCAACAACATATTAAATAACCAATATGTTTTTCAACTTGAATATTTTTTGAAAATGGGTTATATAGGACAAGGAATGGGAAAACATGCACAATGAATTATTCATCCCATCACAAAATATATTAAAAAGGAGGAAAAGTTATTGATTATACATAATCAACAAATATTAAGAAAATAGAAACCACAAAAACTAAGTCATTTATACATATTTATTCAAAGTAAATCCTTAACCAACAAGGGAAGTTCATAATACATCTACATTATAGTTAGTATATCCTCATTTGATTGATGACATAACTTAATTAGATATTTGGAAATTAGATGAATTTTTGAATTATGACTCTCTCCTAGAATACCTCAGGGCATATGAGGATCTCCCTTCCTTCTATCATAAGAATATGTTTCCTCACACAATGTCCACCTAGGCATATTTTGGGGAGAGTGAAGATACTAATGTCCAAATCTTAGTAGGTGGCCCAAATACTATTACTACAATGCCATATATGGAAGACATATCAAATCCAATTAATGAAGAGGCATTAAAAATATATTATGGAACAAAAAGGATAATATATAGTATTATTAGCATCTATGCTACAAAAATATGAAGGAAAAGTAGTTTGAAAATTTATACATAACTAACCAAAAATATTCACTCAGGCTTACTCAAAATGCTAGGAATTGATCTCAAAATCACATTACATAATATCATACTTTATCCATATTCCAAGACACTACAACAAAATATTTGAAAAAATCATTAAAAAGTATCTTTATTGGTAAAATAATAAATATAGAGACTACTCGATGCATATAAGTGGGTCTCTAATATGGTATTAGTTGAAAAGACTAATGGAAAAATTTGGTGTTTTAAATATTATTGGTATTTAAATAAATATTGTCCAAAATACAACTTATCATTACCTAACATTGATATGATTTTCAATTCTACAACTAGTTATGAGATGTTATCATTCATGGACTGGTTCTCAAGATACAACCAAATCAAAATTAATCCAAAAGATCAAGAAAAGAATTGATTTAATACACCATGGGGAAAATGTTGTTATGTGGTCATGCCATTTGGATTGAAAAATTATGGTGCCAATTATCAAAAAGCCATAACCCATATCTTTCATAATCTATTTCAAAAATAGTGTAAGACTATGTGGACACTCTACTTGTAAAATCAAGATAGCAACACGATCCTATTATAGATTTGTATAATTTTTTTGAACAGTTGTACAAGAATAAAAATTGTGCCTAAATCATAATAAATATACACCTGGTGTATATTTAGGTAAATTATTGTGATACATCATATCTTAGCAAGGCATTGAAATAGATCCCAAAAATGTCAAACCCATTTTAGACATGCTTCCACCAAAAGGACTAGCACAACTATGATTATTACAAAGAAAGATTTAGGCATTAAGATGTTTTGTGGCCCATATAGTTGATAAGACACAACACTTTACATGATTAATTAAAAAAGATACAAAATTGAATTGGATGTAAAATGTAAACATATTTTTGATGTAACCAAAGAGTATCTACTTAATCAATCTATTCTCTTGCCTCCAATGCCAGACAAACATTTATTATTATACATATCAGCCATAAACCATATGGTTATTTATTATAATAATATAAAGATGATCACAGAGAGTGTTCCATGTATACATTAGTCATACACTTATTGACTATGATAAAAATTACAATACTATGGAAAATCTATGCATAACTCTTATTTTTGTTGCATAGAATTTGTGACACTACATGATCAATATTGAGACATAGGTTATTAAAAATGTGGGCGTACTCAAATTCATAATTTCAAACACACACTTATTAGGACACATATCAAAATGGTTAATATTATTTGTGGAATTTTATCTAAAATTCATAACTCAAAAATTGGTAAATGACAAGTTATTATAGAACAACTACCTATAGCTATTTTGATATACACACTTCTAATTGATGATTATTTATAGGATGAATTTAAATTATATAAAATAAATGATGATTTTTTGACCATGTAATTTGTGTATACACATAATATTTTCAAACTTTTATCAATTACTAACATTTTGTATCTTGCAGGAACCCATCAAGCCTCAATCTCTCTGAGTGCATGCCTTAAGGGGTGCACTAGAAAGGGGTGAAAAGAGAATTGGTGCTTCATAATATTGTCATTAATATTTACACTTGACATATACACACTTATCTCCTAAAACCATTTAACCTAGGCTTATTCTCCTCAGTCCTACTCATTCCTCTCAGTTGTCATGCCTTATCCATCCTTTTCTTGCCACAATTTCTTTTTAGTTAGTTGGCTATACTAGGTTGATTGGGTCAACCTAGTATAGTTTAGGGGTATTTTTCACATTCTCATCTTGTTAGCCTTTTAGCCAACCTAGTTCAGACCTAGTGAATTATCCTTGAAAACACATTGGGTCGACCCTGTACAACTGACATTTTTGGGAGGATTTAGGGCAAGATCTGCCTATATATAAAAGTTCATTTCCCACCATTTCATACAAGACTAATTATTAGAAAATAAGTGTGAATGAAAATCTACTTATTGACCATTATACTTGAGGAATAAAGCTTAGGGTTCCATACTTGTTGACGCAAAAAATTGCACCCTTGGCAGGAGGCCAAGCTCCTGCCTTCTTCTCGCAACTATGGAAACTCCCCTCTCGCCTATGGGACTAGCGAAGCTAGAGGGGAAAGTCTCTAGATAAGGGATAGAACCCTTTGATGCATCATGTTCATTCCAAGAAGTGCTAATACATACATATATAGATATATAATGGGGGGATGAAAAGGGAGAAAGATTGCAGGAAAACAAACTACTCTAAGGAGGTGATGCACCAAAATAAAGTTGACCTTCTCACATCCACACTATAAAACTAGACAAACACATACATACACTTTAATCTTGGTAGAAGAACTAGACTGCAAGAAACTGGCAGGGAGGCTTTAATGGAAAAGATAGAAAATAGAGATTCGCCAAAGGTGCTATGAAATGCACACTATATAACAATTTCTTCAGTTTCTATAATTCCAAATGTAGCTCTCCTTGTTAACTAAAAAAATAACACTTTATAGATAATAGATATGTTGGTGTTGAACCTGTGAAAGCATTAAGAAACAATGACTAAACAAAAGCTGACACTCAAGACATACACAGATATATCTAAACAAGATAGAGGTAAAAACTGCAATTTATTGATTCAAGTGAAAATTTGCTAAGGCTATGCCTTACAAATGTGAAAGATAATTCTCAAATGATAAGTCTCCAATATATAGAAGAAGAAAGGAGGCCTTTTGGCACCCCTTTTATAAGTGGCACATGTGCCTTCAAACATTGGGAAGAGCAAGCTGCTCAAAACATCAATGAGTTGCGCCATTTGTCTACTTGTAAGGCTACTTCTTCAAGGTGATTACACGGTTTGTCTACTCATAAATGCAAAATGAAGAAAACCAGTTGCACTGCTAGCTATTTTCACCTCTTAGTGGTCAATTTGTAGGCACTGTGTCATCTGTTGGAGTAATTTCTTGAATTGGTGCCTCCCTTCGCCACTTGGACTATCTGCCTGCTCCATGCCTGACACTTTGTCTTTTCCCTATCTTGTCTCTTTCTGGCTCTTTTCAGCCCTTGGGCTATCTTCTGGTAGGTCACTACATTGCTTGGGCTCCTTTCATGGTTGGTCACTTGGGCATTTAAAAATCAATGGCCCTTTTTTTAGCTTAAAATTGATGCCCGTGCACCTGTCATTATTTGAAAAACAATGGCTAGTTCGCCTTCTTAAAGTTGACGGCATCTGGGACATCACTGTCCTTAGCTATTTCCTTCAGGCCTTTCTAATTTTGATCCTACACATTGAAATGGAGGCATTGAACTAATCCATTAAACCAAAAATGGTTCAATGGTTCAACCATTGTGCACCGAGCCCATTGAACCAAACCTTTAAACCGATTTGTTGAACCAAAAATGGTTCAACGCTGTGTGCCGATGAACCAAATGGTTGAACCAATGTTGAAACTTGGCCTTAAACTTTGCCAATAAACTTGGAATATTGAACCCACATTGAACCAAAGCTGTTGAACCAAAGGCATCGAATCAAAGCCTGGAAAATGAAACGATAGACTTGAAATGATGAGCCAAGGCCTGCAGAGTCCATAGAATGAACTTAGTTGATTGAACCAAAGCCAAAGAAATTGAAGCTTGAACCAAGCACTTGTAGAGTCCATAGAAAATATACAAAGTCATGCAAAATTGAAAAATGAAAATGGCCTAGCATAGTAGGGGCATAGGTTGACCGATTTTGGCCTGTTGAGCGAAAAATGGTCAACAAACTAGCGACTCCCAAGGGAAGCATGCCTGCTATGCTTAAAGACCAATTACCTTGCAGTCCATTAGGCATGGAGTTAGATGCATCTTTGAAGAAAGTTAGCGACAGCCCCAAAAGATCTGAGAATCAAAACATGAAGCTTCTTACCCCACACGCAAAGGGAAACACACAAGGCTAAAAACACTACCTGTACAAACTGCACTTAGGGAAAATAGGAAGGACAACTGAAATCAAACTACTATATACAGCTAACCAAGAAAATTTGCCTCCCTCTTGGATCAAAGGGAAAATTTCTTAAGTCCCCTTCCTGACAAGAAGACTTATGATGCTAGGCAAGTAGTTGAATGAAAAAGAGATTTGGTGACTTGCTCTTCTTGCTGGTCACCTGGTTTGGCTAGAATATGAGTGGATCAGATTCAAAAATGCCTCCAACATACATGTATTCTTATTGTCCCTAGAGGTTTGTTGAATGCTGGTCCTTCATATTTGTGCTCTTCACCAAGAAATTAGTGGTTGCTGGTTCATCACCATTAGCCTTTTGACATGTACATTCCCTCTGCAATGCATCATGGTCTGACTTGTTTCCTTCTGCTTCATTGCAGGCTCTGTTAGACTCATCCTCTACTCCCTCTTGGCCTTCTTAAAGAAGGGTGACTATGGTGATGTCTGAAATGGACTCAAAAAATAATTGCTCATCCCATAGAACATCGCCTCTCTATTCAAAGCTTTCTTCTTCAAAATTTTCCTCAAGGAAGACAGACCTCTCCTTTTCCTCCTCCAACTTAGGTTCCTCAGCGTAGTCATCTTCATCATCAAAATAGCAAGGAAGTTCATCGAACAAGGGGGAAGAAAGCTCACCATGCTTTTGTTCCTCCTCATATTTCTGGAACATCTGCATATATGCAAGACTTGCATCTTCTCCATTACCGATGGTGTCTTCACAAGAAGCATCAATGATGATTTCTTCTTCATTGTCACTCATGACAGCCTCTTGGGGAACTACAGATTGGACCTTTTGCTCCTCACTTGCCTCTTACAAAACAAGTTCCTCCTTGAGAAGGGGTGAAGTGGGAAAAACACATGGAAGAGGAGGTAGTCCTTGAGCTATAATCAAATGATTCTCCTCTTTCCACTTGGTCAACACTTCATCTATATCAAGTTTGGCCTGATAGCTCTCTTGGAAGTGTGTAGATGGGGTGTGTCAAGACATGGAATGTGCTATTTGGTTTGAGCCATCCATCACACATTGGCTAAGGAATCTCTCTCTAGATTCCAACTCTACAATTCTCCTGGCTAGATCCTTTTAGAAGAACCTTTCCTGGAGGTCACCAGCATCATCATGAGTAGGAGCAGCCTCAGCTTCTTCAAGGTTTTGAGAAAAACCTTACTTCTCCTTCTTGCCCCATGATTCTACTATTTTCCCTTAGTTTAGGATCTTGGAATTGGAATTTTGCTCCTATGAACAGGCAACATCTTTGTTTTCTCCAAGGTCCTGGGGCTCCTCTGCAAGGTCTGGAAGTTCTATCTCTCTTTCAAGAAGCAGTCTCATCCTAGCCTCTAAACCTTCAATTTGTTTGGCTAGGTTGTCCTAAAAGAGTCTTTCTTGGAGGTCACCAGCATCATCCTCTTCAAGGCTCTGGGCTGGTTCTTGGCATTCCTTCTTCCAACTTGGAATCTGCACATCACATTAAAAAATTTGGGGAGGCTATGGAATGCAAGGAAGAGACTATTGATGCGCTGGAAGAGTCTCTAGAAGAGGGATGTGATGACTAGTGGTATTCCCCCCAATGGAAGATTCACTATCTAAGGAGTTGAGAAGATTGATCTCTATGGGGGGTTGCTCTAGTTCCCTTTGATGCTGCAAAGCCAGGTGCACGGGATTGAGAGGAGATGCATCAGATGAGCTGGAGTGGGTGAGTGCTATCTGATAGAAAGGATTTGGTGTAAAAGAGGGGGCTTTCTTTAGAATAGGAGGGGGCACACAAGGCTGACTACCTTGAATAGATGAATTTCTCCATTTTGCTACCTCCTCCTCCATGGATTGCAAGGCCTGCACTTGCCTAAACAAACACTCCTCTTTATACATCAGCTCCTACTGATACCTGTACTGCTCCTCCAGTCTGTCAATCTCCATTGTCTGCTTCTCAAACTCCAGTGCCACCTCCCTTAACATTGCAGGGCAACTAGGAGAGCTACTTGAGGTGATTCTCTGAAAAGCTTGAGTCTGATCATAGTCACATGAAGGAAAACAAAAACCATGATTTTGTGCAACAGAATTATTCATACAAAAAATAAGATTTATGATGGCACCAGGCTGCTTAACCAGCAGATTTAACTCAGAGTCACCATTGGTGTTTGATGCAAAGCCTCCAAAGGTTGTTTAGTTGAAGAACACACCAAACATTCTCCAACTCTTTGGACAAAACCTATCCCAGTTGGTCCCACTGGGTGTGCCAAAACTATTGACACAAAAAATTGCACCCTTGGTAGGAGGCCGAGCTCCTACCTTCTTCTCGCAACTATGGAAACTCCCTTCTCACCTATGGGACTGGTGAAGCTAGAGGGGAGAGTCTCTAGATAAGGGCTAGCACCCTTTAATGCATCATGTTCATTCTAGGAAGTGCTAATACATACATATATAGATATATAATGGGGGGATGAAAAGGGAGAAAGATTGCAGGAAAATAAACTACTCTAAGGAGGTGATGCACCAAAATAAAGTTGACCTTCTCACACCCACACTATAAAACTAGACAAACACATACATACACTTTAATCTTGGCAGAAGAACTAGACTGTAAGAAACTAGCAGGGAGGCTTTAATGGAAAAGATAGAAAATAGAGATTCGCCAAAGGTGTTGTGAAACACACACTATATAGCAATTTCTTCTACTTTTATACTTCCAAATGCAACTCTCCTTGTTAGCTGTAAAAATAGTGCTTTATAGATAACATATATGTTGGTGTTGAACCTGTGAAAGCATTAAGAAATAATGACTAAACACAAATTGACACTCAGGACATACATAGAGATATCTAACCAAGATAGAGGTAAAAATTGCATTTTATTGATTTAGGTGAAAATTTTCCAGGGCTACGCCTTAACAAATGTGAAAGATAATTCTCAAATGACAATTCTCCAATATATAGAAGAAGAAAGGAGGCCTTTTGGTGCCCATTTTACAAGTGGCACATGTGCCTTCAAACATTGGGAAGAGCAAGCCGCTCAAAACATCAATGAGCTGTGCCATTTGTCTACTTGTAAGGCCATTTCTTCAAGGTGATTACATGGTTTGTCTACTCATAAATGCAAAATGAAGAAAACCAGTTGCACTGCTAGCTATTTACACCTCCCAGTGGTCAATTCACAGGCAATATGTCATCTGCTGGAGTAATTTCTTGAATTGGCACCTCCCTTCGCCACTTGGACTATCTGCCTGCTCCATGCTTGAAACTTTGTCTTTTCCCTATCTTGTCTCTTTCTGGGTCTTTTCAGCCCCTGGGCTATCTTCTGGTGGGTCACTGCATTGCTTGGGCTCCTTTCATGGTTGGTCACTTGGGCATTTAAAAATCAACGGCCCTTTTACTGGCTTAAAATTGACACTTGTGCACCCATCATTGTTTGAAAAATAATGGCTAGTTCACCTTTTTAAAGTTGACGGCATCCAAGACATCACCATCCTTGGCTATTTCCTTCAGGCCTTTCTACTTTTGATCTTGCACATTGAACTGGAGGCATTGAACTAACTCATTGAACCAAAAATGGTTCAATGATTCAATCGATTCAACGGTTCAACCATTACACGCCAAGCCTGTTGAACCAAACCTTTGAACCGATTCATTGAACCAAAAATGGTTCAACGTTGCATGCCAATGAACCAAATGGTTGAACCAATGTTGAATCTTGGCCTTTAACTTTGCCAATAAACTTGGAATGTTGAACCCGCATTGAACCAAAGCCATTGAACCAAAGGCATCAAACCAAAGCCTGGAAAATGAAATGATAGACTTGAAATGATGAGCCAAGGCCTGAAGAGTCCGTAGAATGAACTTAGCTGATTGAACCAAAGCCAAAGAACTTGAAGATCAAACCAAGCACCTGCAGAGTCCATAGAAAATCTACAGAGTCATGCAAAATTGAAAAATGAAAATGGCCTAGCACAGTAGGGGCAGAGATTAACCAATTTTGGCCTATTGAGCAAAAAATGGTCAATAATACTTTCTTTGGAGATACATATATTATCTTATGGAGAAGTCTTTTGGATACTTAGATAGGTTGTGCAAACTAGAGCTGATTTATCTTGGTTATCCTTACATACCACAAAAATCTCCTGTGAAGCACCTTGGCCAAAGAAACTATTGAGGCTTAACAGGTTCATCTTCAAAGGTAAGTATTCCTAACTTTATTTCTCCTTTGTAAGAGTAGATAGATAATGCATTTGTATTCTTCTCCCATGTATTAGGATTATGTATACATTAACATGAGTATATGTCTTCTAATACATGTTTAGTTTAGTTGTTCATTTTGTTTTTAACCCACACTTTGTGCCACAATATTTGGTATGCACTAGATTAGATTTACTTTCTTTCTATTAGAATAGGTGAATGTTTTAAACCTTAGGACTCCATTAGGGTTATAGTGTGATTGTGTTATACTGTAGGCTTTGGAACCCTTACTATAATGATATGTTGTGACAAGTGATCCCCTAATCGGGTATAGCTGATTCCCATATTGGTCATGCTCCTGCTTAACAAGTGTATCCCCAATCGGAAGTATAGGTATGCTCTATCTTCTCTGAACTAAGATTAATTTATAAACATGATGCATGAATGATTGCATACACTTTACTAGATCCAAATGTGTTACAATCAACATCAGTATATTATTAATTACATCTTAGTGAAAACCTATGCCATTTTCATATTGTTTAGTTTTTCATGTTGTAACTATACAAAGTTGGGGGACAAAAAATGGCCTACCCATGGACACTATTTTCTTGAAATTTTAGAAATATGAACTTTTGTAGATAATTTGAGATATCTACACTCCAATTTTGAAGATGGTGTAAGAACATGAAATGTATCATTTTAAGTCTAGTTTCCAAAACACTTTTTTTTAAATGGTTAAGTATAACTAGGTCAAACATATAAAATTTGAAGAGGAACTCCTATTTTTTCATAAAATAGAGTGGATAGATGGCCATGCAACGTATCATTTTTGAGTAGTGTTTAATATTATTTGAAACCCTTTGGGGAAAATTTAGATAAGATCTTCTAATTTATGACCTATATTTATTTATATTTTTTAAATGACTACTTTTTTTATGAATTTTGCAAGTAAATAGATCCTGAAAACTAACAAAAAAATAACCATCTGTGTGACGCACCTAACTACCTCAAAAAAATGAAAATCAATTTTTTTTGAATGTGTGTATAATTAGGCCTATTTTTCACCATATAAATTGTCTTTCACTTGGAACAACTAAATACAATTTACATGAACATGTATAGGCATGTATGTTTGTAGCATGTAGTGGCCTAAAAAGGAATAGTTATAAATCAACATAGTTTGAAACTTTAAATTGTCTAAAAATTATAAAAATCATATTTTTGGAAAGAAGAGAGCATGCTCATCATGATGGTATTAAGTTTTTTATTTTTCACATTGAAATTATTAGTGTATTTGGCAATCAAATTTGATTTTTTTTGTTTTTATCATAACTCTCAAAACTCGACTATACATTGATAGTCCAAGCCTTTGGCTCAGGAATCCAAGCCATTCCTAAGCTAAAAGACATGTGAATTGAATTAAAATTCAAATAACATGATTACATTAATGTATAATGTGATTGAAATAATGTATAATTTTATTGTGTTAATGTATAATTTGATTGCATTAATAGATAACGTGATCGCATTAATTGATAACATGATCATGTTATTATAAAAAAATAATGCAATTACATTACTATTATTTTACACATTAAATCAAGAAACATATAGATGGAGAAAATGTTGGGTTAACAAGTAACATGATTGAATTATTAATAATGCGATATTTTTATTGATAATGTGATCACATTATTGATAATGAGATCACATTCCTATTATTTTGCGCATAAAAGCATGTGGGAGTTACACATGAAGGTAACTTTTTCTAGAAGCTTATATTTACTACTCTAAATACTTTTACATTTATATTGCTACATTTATTTTTTTAAACTTTAAATTTATTTTAGTAAATATAAGAAATTAGGGTCAGTCTACATCTGATAGAGTTGGTCTCACAGTTGCATGCCTTACGATGTGGAAAATAGTTTTTCAAAATCAAATCTAGTCAGTACTTAAGCATTTTTAGGGTCTAAGTATTAAACCTAGGGATTTTAGTACATAAAATTTTCAATTAATATCCATTTTTCATAAACATATAGTTATTTTTAGGTTTTTATGCCTTCTATATTGATTCCTAGCATTTATAGGAGTCTTAGGTTTGTCAAAATTAAAGTTTGAAAACTACTTACTTTTAACTTGATCCAAAGGGGTGTGATTGGGGTAGTTTAGCCCATATATATGAACTACATACATTAAATTACCAATTTGTGTTAATTTTACTTATTTATCATCTCTCCCTCATCCTTAATCATTTCTTAATCATCTCTCATTACTGCTAATCACTCTCTCATCATTCCTCATTATCCCTAATTACTCCCTCATTGACCCTCACTATCCCTAGTCATATCTAATCACTCCCTTATCATTCAAAATCACTCCTCCATTGACCTTCACTGTCTATCATCATCCCTAATAACTTCCTCATCCCTATTTATTCCCTCTTCATCCCTCCTCATCCCTAATCACTCCCTCATTGACCTTCATTATCTCTCATAATCTCTAATCACTCGCGTTTATCATCCTTAATCACTCAATTAAATATCACCATCCCTCATCATCCTTAATCACTCTCTCTCTCTCTACATCCCTCATATTCCCTAATCAATCTTTATTCATCCCTCATCATCGCTAATCACTCCCTTATTGACCCTCACCATCCCTCATCAATCCATCATTGACCCTCACCATCCCTCACCATCCATAATCACTTCCTCATCATATGACATAAATATATACTCTAAATATATCTTTGATTCCAATCATATGTTATTTAATCCATTATAATACAAATTAACTCTTTTTTAGGACTTGTTGTGTTGTAAATACCCATTTGTGATAGTCAATTTTATTACCAAATGAATTGGATGATCTTCCAAATTTATAGTCAAGTAAAATAATTACTAACACAAAATAGAGTCTGAATTTTAGTTCATCAAATTATCTTTGTTGTGCAACTGACTAGATGAAACTTTATTTGGTTCCATCTTTGGTAGTTTGGTTCAAAAGATAAAAATTAAACACAAATCTCTTGTATAATTTTATAATTCTAAGAAGATTTAAATCATATGCAAATTTATTTAGTATTTCCCATTTCTATATAACTTGAATCTTGGTCAGGTTCACACATGCACTCCTTGTGTGTGTAATGTGTCCCAAATATTTTATCTCTTGCATGAAAAATGAACATTTATTCATGTTATAATAAAATATGTTTCTAAAAAAATGTGAAACAATAGTTCAACATGTGTAAATGTTCATCCCATGTTTTCTAAAGATTAAGATGTCATAAAATTAGATTTAAAAAATGACATAGGTAAAGGGCCTGAGGATGTTTTTCAACATCTAGAAATGAATGAATTAGTTACATGAGTTAACCAAAAAGGCATAACCAACTAGTCAATCAATCATTCCTTTGTTTTTAAGACTATATTCCAAATGTATAGAGGTTTAACATGAATATGATGATACCCAAACTTAAGATCAATTTTGAAAAAGACTTCTACACCATGAATATGGAAAAAAAATGACTTAATATTTAGATGAGGATAATATTTATTCACTTTAATCTTGTTAAGATTTTTTAATTGATTCACAACTTTGGCACAATAACAATTGGGATTTTACAAGGTAATGATTTGGGCATGATGTGTCAATTATCCATTATTTCATGGATCTACCACTTGATCTATTCATTCTCTATAAATGATATGTTGTATAAAGAGGTTTGAGGTAGAGGTATTTAAGGGATCAAATCAATAGTATTGTTTAGTGTACATTATGTAGGAACTTATTCAAGTGATTGAAAGATATCCTTGTATTCATCTAGTTTATGGTTCAATTATTTTGTCTTTATTATTGTTGGATAAACCACACTATGATATGGTGACATAAGGATGTTATTACATTTACTTTTTACCATCAAGATTATACTTATTACTAAAAATGACAATATTCTTGCACTTCTTGGCACTAATGACTGAAATCTTATGAACTAACTATGATATATGGTATTTTAGATCATGAAAATCTATCAAAAAATTTCAAGGATTTGCTTCATAAACTACATGTAAATGGTAAATATATGGTTGACCACATGTAAAACATCACAAACCTATAATGGTGAGATGTCACTAAGGATTGCATCTTTTAAAAGTTTGATTTTGTACACTAAGTGACACTACTAGGTGATCCATTTCTTAAGGCCTATAATAGACCATAAACTAACATATGGTTATGGGTGATGTATAAATTTCAAGTTCAATTTTTGAAAATATAATTTAGGATAAATTAAATTATTCTGATTTACATTAGAAATGATGAAGTATATTGGCTCACCATTGATTTACATTTATTAATGAAACAATATTTTTAAATTATATAATTTCTTTTTGGGGGAAATAGAGATATTTTTAGTACTGACCATATCATTGGGTTCATAATCTATTATATACTTACCTTTTTATAGTTCTAGATAACTTGTACCCACTTTCTCAAGATGTGCAAGTAGAGATCTCATAGTGTGACACTATTCATTAGATTGAATATTGAAATTATGAATTAGGCACCACTTTCTAATATTGGACTACTTGTTATGATAATTTTAAAATTATTTCCACTCTCGATTATAATGACTCAATCAATAGACATGCAAATAGATGGCCTTCAATGTAATTATTTATATCATAAAATGACCTCATATGGAAAATAATTGATTGGTTTTAGGAAATCACATATCTTGGTGATCCTCATGTATTTACTACCCATTTTTGGTGCTATGGTGGTTTTACTTGCTTTTCTTGTTTGGTGGATTTTCAATTTTGAATTACATAATTTATAATAGGCCCATATTTTTTCATAAGTGTTAACTATTTATGTTTCAAATTTAGCTCCACATCATTTTGATCACTATGTATTATATTTTATGCTAGAACTCAACTCTCCACTTGTAAATCCTAACATTTTTAAACCCCAACAAAATATCACCATCAAGGTATTGGATGGAGTGATTAAGGATGAGGAGGAATTGAGTAGAGATGATGAGGTATGGTGAGTGTTAATGAGGGAGTGATTAGGGAGGATGAGGGAGTTATTAAGGATTATGAGAGATGGTGAGGATTAATGATGGAGTGATTATGGGTGATGAGAGGTGAGGAATGAGTGATTAGAGATGATGAGGTATGATGGAGCAGTGATGAGGGATGATGAGGGATGGTGAGGTTCAGTGAGGGAGTGATTAGAGATGATAAGGGAGTGATTATAAATGATGAATAATGGTGAGGGTCAATAAAGGAGAGATTAGGGATGATGAAGGATGAGGAAGGAGTGATTAGGGATGGTGAGAGTCAATGAAGGAGTGATTAGGGATGATGAGGGATGGTGAGAGCCAATGAGAGAGTGATTAGGGATGGTGACAAATGGTGAGAGCTAATGAGGGACTAATTAGGGACATGAGGGAGTGATTAAATATGATAATGGATGGTGAGGGTCAATAAGGGAGTGATGAGGTATGATGATGGATGAAGAGTGAGAGATTAGGGATGATAAGGAATAGTGAAGGTGAATGAGGGAATAATCAAGGATGATGAGGGAGTGATTAAAGACGACAAAGGATAGTGAGGGTCAATGAGAGAGTGATTAGGGATAGTTAAGAATGATAAGAGAGTGATTAGGGGTGATAAGGCATGAGTCATAAGTGATCAGGCATAAGAGAGGGATGATGATCAAGTGAAATTAACACAAAGTGGCTACTTGAGGTGTGCAGGTCATCAATGTGACCTATGCTACCCCAATCACACCACTTTACATCAATTTAAAAGTGAGTGGTTTGTGAAATTCAATTTTGATAAGCCTAAGACTCCTAGAAATGCTAGGAATCAATTTAAAAATCATAAAAACCTAAAAAATGACTATATGTTTACCAAAAATGGACATCAATTGCAAAAATTATGTCCTAAAATACCTAAGTTTCAAAAATTATGTCCTAAAACACCTAAGTTTGATACTTAGACCCTGAAAAATGGCTAAGTAATGACCATATTGGATTTTGAAAAACTATTTTCCACATCGTAAGGCATTCAACTGTGAGACCAACTCTATCAGATTCAGAGTGAGCCTATTTTATTTTATTTACTAAAATAAATTTAAAGTATACTAGTATACTTAATATTAGACTAGTAAATATAAGCTTTTGGCCAAAGTTGCCTTCATTTGTAACTCCCACATGATTTTATGTGAAAAATAATAGGAATGTGATGGTGTTATCAATAACATGATCATGTTACCTATTAACCAAATTTTTCTCCATCTACACATTCCTTACTTCAATGTGCAAAACAATAGTAACACATTTACGTTATTTTTTTTAAGTAACATGATCACTTTATTGTTTTTACAATAACATGATCACATTATAGATCAATAATTACCAAGTCATAATTTAAATAACATGATCGCATTATGTAAAATGTCCATGTAATTGTCCCCCAAATCCATGTACTTCCCCATGTATAATAACATAGAAACATATGAGGTATTGATACTTGGGTTATGTAAAATAAACACATTACAGATAAAATAACTATGAGTATATGCTTATTATTAACTAGTGGTTAATATGGGTATATGGTTTAGCCTAACTATGGTTACAAAGAAGGTGGGTATATGAGTTCACTGATTATCTACAACATAAGGTAAACCTGTGATGAACCCTATGAATATCATTCAATTGTGCTAATATCATACATAATTCCAAAAATTACAAAAAAATAAAAAAACATTCAAATATAAATATGAAACTAGAAGACAAAAGGTTGTGATATAAACACCTAAGTTTTATGTAGTTGAACATTTAACTATGGCCCAATATTGTCCAGTGACTGCAAATCATAAGACATAAATGGGATTAAGTGGTGACAAAATACATGGGAAAATCCTCACCAAGTGATTTTATTTTGGGACGTTATCACATATAATAGAGACAACAAGGACTAACTACATATCCATGAAGATGTTCCCATTAACATTGAGATTCCCAACACATAATTTTATACATTTCTTGATAATGCATTCAGTTGAGTCTATACAACTTGAATTATAATTAGGTCACATACACTTTAAATCTTTCCTCAAAATATATTTAGTCTAGGTTATTGATGTTAATCAAACAAATATATTTTAGATTATATATATAAAGATGTAATGCATATACATTTTTCATAAATTTTAAAAATTTATCAACTATTTTTTAGCTGCTTAGTGGGACAAAATCTTACAATTTTACACTTATAATATTAGTGACAAACATATTTTTATCATATTGTTGTAAACCTAATTGACATTTGTAGTTTCCTCTAATGGCTTTAACTAAAGATAGGGGCTCACTATGAAATTGAGTCTCACTAACTATGGCCTTAGGAATCTATGTAATTAAAATAACCTAAGTTGTAATATTTGATGAATTCAAGTACCACGGTCTCTATAATTTTGTTAGTGTAGGATTTATTTTCCTCACATTTTTAATATATTTTTCCTAGTCAGATATTCCATGTCGTTTGGATTTCCTACATTTGTGGATAGTCTTGCTTAGGTGTGCAGTCATATGAGTTTTTGTTGACCTACCATATGTCATAGTGAATATCTTATGCATCATTCATTTTGGGGGCTACTCTATTGATAAGATATTCTTAGACTAGGGAGTTACACTCTATTTTGAAGCATCCCTAACTGCCTTTCATGGAGGAGTTACATCCACTCCTATTTGTACTTGTACTTCATATAGATTATCTAATTTGAATATATTGAGTTGGAGCCATTAACTTTGTTATGTGTAAATTAGTCTTTATTTATTTGTAATTTACAGTTGTACATGTTTGCCCAGTTTTGGCCTTCATTCAAATATTATCTCACATCAATTTTGTGTACTTCCATGAACCAACAGATATGTGGCATCCATGATATGGTATTAGAGCCACGCTAGTATCTCTAGTGTTTGGTTTATTATTGGAATTAGTTTTGAATTTGAGATTAATTCCTTTTGCAATAATTTCTTTCTAGTTGTTGTGGTATTATTATTTTCTGGTTTGGTTATTATGGTTATGGTTATTTGTATGGTCAAATCCATTTATAGGTTTTCAAGGAGGTTTAAATAGCTCATTTGTATTGTTTCTCATCTCTTTTAGGGATCTCCATGACCCTCCGAATGTTCTGTAGACGAGTAAAAAAATTAAACCACATTTTTTGCTCTTTGATGGATGTTTGATAGCCTATAATCTCTATTTTAGGTCTGAAATAGAGTAAAAAGGCATCTTGACTAGTTACAGACCCTTCGATAGAGTTTTGTTTTACCTTTACATGCATCCTTAGATCTATGGAAGGCATTTTTGAAGGATCTAACTGTAATAACATCCCTTCAGCCACGTTTTTGCACATGGTGTCATAAAAAATTGTGTTTTTTTCTATCTACAAGTCTATGGTAGCTATTCAAGCCTTCCTCAACCTCCCAGCAACATCATGGTTCATCTTTAGACCTGCATTTCTCCTTTGGTAGTGCTCAAAATCAGATCAAATGCTAGTAAAAGGAAACCAGGGTTTGAGTGCTTCATTTTGGGACTTCTCTTTGGTGGGCCCACTTCAAATCCAACGTGATATTTCAAACTTATCTTTTTTGCCTTATTTCTCATTTGATTTATCTTTTTATTCTAAAATTAGCCTTTATGATTTTATGAATTAAGTCATTTTTGAGAAATTAGCTTTAGAGTCAATTTAGAGGTTTTTTAAGCCTTGTATCTCCGCTTGACGAAGATGAAGAGTGAGACCCAGGTTGGTATGAGGCCAATTCCCCCTCAAGATCAAAACTTTCATTCTAAACTTTGAGCTGATTCCAATGACTGGTTGTAAGGCTAGGTAACCCCTTAGCATCAAGCATATTTTAATCATTTAATGCATTTTTTAATTAAAAAAGGGCTATTGACGTGAATTTGTTTTTTTAATATCTTGTAAATGGTAGATCAAAATTGAGTGCCATATTTTTCAAAAGTGTATATTTTTCAATTTCCCACATAGCCAGCCCATTTGTATTGTAAAACACACTGAATTATAAAGTGCTAAATTTTTTGGGGGAATTGCTTAACCTAGTTTGGGGGGGGGGGTGTGATGTGGTTTGTGATTATACTCTATAATTCTCTTCTTTTTACACATTTGATTTATAAAAAAATATCAACATATTAATTTTAATTCTAAAATGGATATTAGCACTATTAATTCACTCACACCCTTCAACTACCAAGAATGGAAAAGTAAGATTACAATGGTTCTTAGTAGTAAGGGGTTGTTTCACGTAACTATGAGGGTAGAAACTAAGCCCAAAACTAATGTATACAAGATAAAATGGTTTAATAAATGTGATTAAACCTTTTGGATGTTATGTCTTTTAGTTTTTTCAAAACTCCTATTTCACATAAAGTTAGCCAAATCTCTTAAAGAAGTATGGGACACCCTAGAAAACATGTTTGGGAAAGTCAACACTATGAGGGGTCATGAGCTTGAGATTGAGTTAATTAGTTTTAACCCTAAAAAATTTGATGAATTTTAATACTTATTCACCAAACTTAAGTCACTTAGATTACAGTTAAAAGAGTGTGGAACTGAGAATAAATATGAGTTGTTAGTTCTTTTTGTGTTTGCAGAACTAAGACCTAATTATTATGTATTTGTCTCTACCTTTAATGATACCAAGAGAGTAACAGGAGCCAACTATAAAATTCCATCCTTAGATGAATTCATTGCATGTTTGACTAAATAACAAGATAATTTGATCCAGATGGGAACCCTCAAGTCTTCTAAACCTTCAACCCTCATTGCCAAGAATGGGAAGCAGAAAGCCTTAGAAGCAAGAATAAGAAACAAAAGAGTAAGAATCTAGAGAAGAAGAAAGAAAGAAAAAAACCAATAAAAAAATAACACTAAAAACTCCTCCTCCAAAGGGAAACCTAAGAGAGAGAGAAGGTTAAGTTCTCCTATTGCAAGAGAAATAGGCACGATGAGCGCAAGTGCATGAAGAAACATATAGACCACCTTATACATCTCTTGGAGAAGAACAATATAGGGGCCCTTGAGTCCGTCAAACAATCTTCATTGAACAAATAATCCTCTAAGGTAAAGAAAAAATGGAAAGAAAAACCTAAGGACAAATCTTTAGTTGCAGTGGCTTCCACATCTACTTCATATTGGGTTATAGACTCTAGTGCTTCACACCATATGGGTTCATCAATGGTTGAATTTCTTGACTTAGAGCCCTGTAGCATGTCCTCTATCACTTTAGGTGATGACACTCCAACAATAGTTGTAAGGAGAGGGTCTATTGAATTTGAATTTGAAACATTCAAAAATGTTCTAAGTGTAACTTCACTATCATCTAATCTCATTTCGGTGTATCATATTACCCACATAGGGTAGGGCATGAGAGTCAAGTTCACACTAGATTTTTTTGAGATTAGAGAGCTACATAGTGCCACTATAGTTACATTGGGGAGGGCTAATCACCATTTTAGGATATACACCTTCTCTTATTTTACTCTATGTGTTTCTCCTACCACATTAATTACCCATTAATATGGTGTTAGTAGGCTATGACATGAGCAGTTTGGCCATCTTAACACCACTATCTTGAGTAGCTAAGTCAACAAGACATGGCTACTAACTTGCCTATAGTTAAATTCTCAAAGGGACTTTGTGAGGGTTGTGCCCTTGGAAAACATCCTAAAGAGAAATTTGACTAAGGAAAAACTAGGAGAGCTTTAGTAACTCTTCAGTTGATTCATAGTGATGTCATGGGATAGTTTCCCTATCCTTTTTTTACTAGAGCCAGATACGTCCTCACCTTCATTGATCACTTTTCTAGATACACATGGGTCTAATTTATTAAAAAAAGGTTTGAAGTGTTTGATAATTTTCAAGACTTCAAGGCTCTTGCTGATAAGCAATCTAGAAAGTGCATCAAAATCCTTTAGATAGACAATGAGGGGAGTACATCAACCATAGATTTGAGAAATTTTGTACCATATAGGGGATTTATCTTCAATTAATAGTACCATATACTCCTAAAAAAAATGGTGTAGTAGAATGTAATAATCAATCCTTAAAGGAGATGGCAAACTATATGATTCAATCTAGATCATTGGATCCATAATTATGGATAGAAGCCATCAATTGTGCATGTTACATTTAGAAATAGGTTCCTCACAAAAATTTAGAGGGTATCATTCCTTTTGAATTTTGGCATAATAGGAAACCAGAGGTGCACCATTTTAGGGTCTTCAAATCACCATCAATGGAACACATTCCCAAAAAGAAACACAAGGTTATGGAGGCTCATTCCAAATCTTGCATATTTGTTAGGTATCCGAATGGGGTCAAGGGTTATAGGTTAATCCACCCTATGACTCATCAATTATTCATCAAGAGAAGTGTTAGGTTTTAGGAGAGTCCTACCGACTCTTTATTAGACACTTCTCCATGTACTTCTATTTTTCTTAATTTGGCTGAATAATTAAGGATTCAAATTATTCATAGGAGGTTCCTGAGGTAGAGGCTTCTTCTTCTGATAATGAGTCTAGCAGTGAGAAGAGTGATGGGGAATCATCCTCAATTACTTCTAGGCATGCATCAAAGGATGAGGATTTAACACCCAACTCACCTATTTTAAGTCCTCTTTGGGCTAGGTAGACACTTCAAAGTGCAGGCAGTTGAGTAGGGGATCTAGATGATGACAAACATACTAGAGCAAAATTTTAGAGTAGACCACATGCCTTATTTGCTTATGTGATTGATCCATAGACTTTTAGAGAGGCATCAAGCATACCTAAGTGGGATAGAGCCATAGATGGGGAATATGATTCCTTGATTAGAAATCACACTTGGGATTTGACTTCACTTCCTAAGGGAAATAAGATGGTTCAATGTCATTGGATATATTAGACCAAGTATGTTTTAGATGGTTCTATTAACAAGTATGAGGCTAGATTGGTAGCCAAAGGTTTTTACAGGAAGCCAACATCGACTACTTAGAGACCTTTACACTAGTGGTGAAGATGAATTTGATTAGACTCAAACTAGTATTAACCACCACACATGGTTGAAATGTGCATCATATAGACATGAAGAGTGCATTTCTTCATGGAGACCTTAAGGAGGAGATCTACATGGAGCAACCACTTGGATTTATTTAGGATTATTTTTTAGTGTGCAGACTTAGGAAATCTATTTATGGCCTTAAATAGGCCCCTTAGGCTTGGTATGCTAAAATGGATTCCTTCCTTCTTGCTTCAAGTTTTACTCGATGCCACTCAGACCCCAATGTGTACTTTTTGCAACAAGATGATTCATTTTTGATACTAGTTTTATATGTTGATGACCTTTTGATCACTGGGATTTTTTCTTCCACTATCTCAGTAGTGAAGAAAAATCCTCAAGATAGATTCACCATGACTAACTTGGGCCTATTGCATTACTTCTTTGGCATTAAGATGACTCAGATTGATTTAGGGATTTCACTTACATAACCCAAGTACTCTCTTGATATTTTGGCATGGTTTCACATGGCTGACTATAAGCCATCTATGACTCTATTTGTATCTAGAGTTAAGATTGAGGCTAAATATTCCAATCCATTAGTCAATGCTACCTTGTATCAAAAACTTGTTGGTATCCTTATCTACTTGACACACACCAGACCTAACATCTCCTATGCCATTGGTATTATTTCAAGATTCATGCAAGAGCCCCATGAGTTGTACTAGAGAACAACTAAGAGGATCTTTCCATACATTCAAGGTTCACACAGGTATGAGATACACTACAAGGTTGGTTCAGATTTTGGCTTGGTTGGCTATATAGACTGAGATTGGGCTAACAACACTGAGTGTCATAAGTCCACTTCAGGTTATAATTTCTCATTGGGTTCAGGCCCCATCAGTTGGTCAAGCAAGAAACATAATGTTATTGCTCTATCTTCTATAGAGGCAAAGTATAGGGGAGCTATTAATATAACTATTGAGGATATTTGTCTTCAAGGGATTATTTTTAAGCTTGATATCTAGATCAAGTGGCCTATAGTCATATTTTGTGATAACCAGAGCACCATTTAGAGCAGTACAAATCTGATCCTTCATTAGAGGACTAAACACATCAAGATTCACATGCAATTCATTTGGGAGTTGATTCATGAATAGGTTTTTTATTTAGTATTTTATTAATCTTTAGAGTAGGTTATTGATATCTTCACCAAAACCTTCACTAAGATCAAGTTCATACATCTATGAGCTCTTCTTAGGATGCAGTCCACTTCGACAACTTCATCATCTTTAAGGAGGCCTTCTAGCCTCTTTTCTCTTTTGGGAGGAGTTTTTCCCATTGGATTTTCTCTTCTCTATGTATGAGGGATTGCATTTTACATGAATACCTAATCAGGGCTAGTTGTTGAAACCCATTTTTTAATCATTGCCCACCTAAGTTACACTTATGGGGGGTTATTAGTGTAGGATTTATTTTCCTCGCATTTTATTTGTATTTTTCCTATTCAAATATTCCAAGTCATTTGGATTTCCTACATTTGTGGATAATATTATTCAGGTGTGAAATCATAGGAGTTTTTTTTTTACTTTTCATATGCCATAGCAATTATCTTACACCTCATTCATTATGGGTGTTACTATTTTGTTGACTAGTTATCCTTAGATTAAGGAGTTACACTCTATTTTGAGGCATCCTTGATCACCTTTCATGGAGGAGTTACATCCACTCCTATTTATACTTTTACTCCATATAGATTATCTAATATGAATGTATTGAGTTAGAGCCATTAACGTTGTTATGTGCAAATTAGTCTATTTTTATTCATAATTTACATTTGTATGTGTTTGCCCAGATTTGTCCTTGATCCAAATTGTGTCTCACATCAATTTCATGCACTTCTGCAAACCAATAGATCTATGGCATCCATGATAATTAAATAAGGGTTTTTATACACCAATATACATATTGGTCTTGAAGGTTCTACTAGTGACATGTGGACATGATTCACATAGGAAGTTTAGGTAGATGTGATCAAGTCCTATCTATCACATAAAAAAACATTCATTCCTAAGGGAAGATATAACATAAAATAAAATTACATTGATTTATTCGTTGTTCCTATCATAATGTGAATATGCATATTATTCATTCCACATAATGCATATAATATCATATATTTATAATTTGACGAAGGAAAAATATTTTTCAAGGATTAATTTTGTTCCTACTCATTAGCGCACACATCCCTTTTATAAGGAAGTAGGAAAAACCAACAAAATAAACACATAAAAATCTATTAATAATTAAATACATACTAATTAATCTTTTCCCCATTCTCTATTATCTAGAAAATCTAAATGAAATGACACATCATGCTAGCTTCATAATTTATTGTCACTATTAATTTTATAGATTTAATGATTCATTAGGAGCATTTTAATTTAAAATGGAAAAAAAATATAAACTCAAACATAGAATAGAAGAAATTTATTAAGGAAATTTTATTGTTTATTTGTTATACTATTCTTTTCATGATCATAATATATACCAAATATTGAGTTGATTTGTTTCCATGTTCCAACCAACCACCCTCATAACATTTTCACAGAGTCCATAAGGTGAAATTGAGGAATCCATTCATTATACTACCCATAGAAAACTTTATTACCACCAAAGGTATAATGAAAATTCTAATGTGCATCTAAACTAATAATTAGATGTGTTACCACACACTCATTTACGTACCTTGTTATGTGAACATATAAAGATGTCACTACTCTATTTAAAAAATTATCACTTCTAAACAATGGAGGTCAAGACTATTTTAAAACCTCTCAGTGATCTAGTCAATTGGAATAGTTAATAATAGTAGCATGCTCAACCTATGTTGAACTCACTAAAAATTTAATGGAACCCTTATTTGATGAGCCCCTTTCTATATATAATTTCCTCCTCTCATCACATACTCCTGGTAGCCATTAGTTCTTGAACCACTTCCTATCTTTTGGTCAATTCACATTAAATTGAGTAATGGTGATCCCCATGCTATTCTAACTTTAATATTATTTGAACTTAATTATTTCCTTATTCCATTTACTTTTTAGTAGGCTTGGTTGATTGTGGTCACAAGTGTCATTGTCTACTTCCTTCTGTTACTTGTAACCCACTTGTATCTTAAAGTCTTGCCTATCTATGTGACTTGGATTATAACCTCTATATCATCTGGTAATTGCTACATTTAATACAAGCTAAGTGATACCCACAATATCTTCCATTTGTGTAATGGCTATATCACTTTTGTATTATGTGTCCTTATTTTACATTATTGATGTTTCTATGCATTTTTCTACCATGGCTTATACTTTGTGACATGTAGATACCTCTTTGGTGGTCATAATATAATTTACCAATATATGGCCTCTTTCCACTTGTTTACCTTTATATCTTAGTGACCATAAATCCTTTTCCTCTATTAAAATTTATTTCACATAATGCATCTGCTTGTATTTATTTCCATCAAAGCCTAAGATGATAAGTGTTTATGTGACCATTTGTGTCACACAAGAAAAATGTGTCTAAGGTGACTACCATCACCAATACCACTTATGGGATCCATACTTAATTGTGAATTTCCACTATTAGAGCTTCTGCTTGCACCAAATCGAATCAAATAACTACCTAATGGACTCAATGCAAACCTTTACCAAATCATCTCACCTTTAATATATAAATATGATGGAAAGACATTTATAAATATGTGTCTCTTGAATATTCACCAAACTCATCATGATACCTCTATGGTACGAAGAGATATAAATAAAAGTATCATAATCAAATTTTTATCATTATAACAATAAGCATATATCTCTTTTCATGTGATTCAATATGAAATATTAAAATGACATGCATGGAATCATTTTTATTACCAATCATATAAAACATCTTAATTAATAATTATAACCCTTGATTAATACTTAACCGTGGGCCTACACCAAGGTGAGGCTAGGTGGGGAATTATATGGGTATTATTCAATACCCTATGAATTGATGTGATAGATAATGTTTTAAGTAAGTGAATACTTCATGGATTTTCCTCTTTAATAAATATTATTTTTTCCCTAGAATCTATGTGTTGTTGATAAAAATGTCATGGGGTGTTGCTTGAGCATGTTTGACTAAGGTAATTTTTTTGATATAACTATGAGTTATATCTAAAGCATACTAATCAAGTAATTGTAAGAAGGATCTACATGTTTCTACGATGTATGGGAGGCCATAAACACATTCGATGCAATGAATAAAGTATTTGAGGATAATTACAAGTGGGTCATTGATTGGAATCACCATACATCCTATTTTCTTTTGGGGAATGAAAATAGATTTTATTTTTCCTTCTTTTTTTTTTTCTATTTTGAAAGAAACCCATTCACTATAGGGAAGGTAGCTCAATATTCAAACTCTATGCTTACCTTTGGTTTGCAATATGATGTCAACCTCCTTTCTACTTAGTTGAATACCTTTGAAATATATTTCATCCCATATCCATTAATTTTGAACACTTTAGTAAAGTGTGATTTTTACATATCCATGTGATTCAAGTTGAAGATATTCAAATCCATCTATGTAATTCAAGTCTAAGATATTGAAATAAATCCATGTGAGAGTGTAGAGGACACCAAAAAAATTCCGTGATGGGTGATGATGAGAAGAGGCATGGAGGTAAAAATGAGTATGAGTGATTTATGTAGGAGCATCCAAGGTGTATAGGAAATCTTGCATCAACAAAAACATTTAGGTAGTTTAAATTTTCAATAAAAAATCTCATGGAAAAAATTTCAAAATCTAACTATGGAATTGTAGCAATATCTTATTAACCATAGGTTCACAAGGGATCATATGATCACATATATTCTATTCACATCTTGAGTTGTAATGGTCATAGAGGCTATGCAAGTCCTAATTCTAACAAGAATTTTATATTATTTCAGTGGTCACTTTATAATTTTGAGGCTTAGTGAAGGAAAAAGATAATAATCTATATGTTCACATTTTGTATTCATAACTATAAATTGCATGTCTTGACTGCCACTCCATGATTCCTAAGTTTATGGGTTCACCTAGAGTCTCCATATTCCTTAGATTTATGTTGATTAGTGGCCACACTTAAAATATTTTAATGCACCTAAGTTTATTATTAGTCCCATAGGGTATAATAAAGCCTTCAATTTGCTTTAAACCTCCATTAAGTTTTGAATTTTGGACCAATCAGAATGCATTATTTTTTGTGCATAATTTTTTTTGCATTTTTCCAAAAGTTGAGTTGCACATTTCTTAACAAAAATTAGGAAAAGTTCAATTATCTTTATTGTCATTGGCTCAAATATTTAGCATGTTATTAAGGGGAAAATGGATGATGTCATGCATAGTACCATGCTAGATTTGTCAATAAATAAATAAATAAATAAGGTGTTAGAATCATGCAAGGCATGATAGGAATTACCCCATTAATGGTGAAGACCCAAATACTCTAAAATGTGTAGATCACACCAACTTTTTGATCAATCTCAAAAACTTAATTATTCAAATGTAAAACATTACAATATATAGGACATTAATCTCCTAAAACATAGGAGATAAAACTAAACCTATCCTAACTCTACATGATTTAAATAAATCACTTTTATTTATTCTATGTACTATTTTATTTTCATATCTAAATGTTAGGACTAAATCCCAACATTCCCCCCTTTAGTTCTAATATACACCTAAAATTTCCCCCCTTAATGTGGACATCAGGTTCACCTAAAAATGCATCCATTATAGAAGTTATTACATTTAAAGACTCAAAGACTCAAAATGACATTTACTTTAAGAGGCAGCTAAAAAATGACCAAGGACATAACTTTATTGACTTTGACACAAGATTTTTCACTTCAATATAATATTAACCACTAGGGACAATATAACATAATAATAAAATTAACTTATAAACCTAAAATAGTCTTAACACACCTAAAATATAAATGAAATATTAAAAACATAATAAAATTCTATTAGAATTATTGAATGATATTACAAGGCTCAAAAAATTTGGCAATCCAATTTATGCTTCTTTCATGGAAAGGGGTTCCAAATAAAAATATTATTTTAAAAATCAAATATGTATCACATGCCTTGTACAAATTTAATAAAATCTATTTGTAGTGAGAAACTGATGGGCCAATAGCGACAGTGCTTCTGAATAGAAACTAGAAAAAATAATAAATGAAATGGATGGTAAAGAGTTTGGTGAGGATAAACACTAAAAATAATAGAGGTGGCTCCATTTTTGACATATAGTGTCCTAAAGCTTTGCCCCTACTCACATAGTAGTGTAATAAGCAAAGATACAAAGTAAAAAAGAGTAAGAGTGTAAAGTGTGAATGCAACCCCTAGTTTAGGTTGAAAATGGTTTTTTGAGACCTATTTAATTTAGATTTTGGGAGGAAAGCTTGTAGTATGTAGGCAGGGTGTAGTGGGTTTGAGGCAGGACTGAGGTGGGTGACATCCATGGTGAAAGCAAGGTAGCACGACTGGGTCTATTATGGAAAATGACATCAGCATTCAAACAAAACCAAAGTAAATAACTAAGCATGTTTAAGTTGCTTGACCTCTATGTCTGAACCCAAAGGGATCTCTAATCTCATATAATGGCCTTAGGCCTCAAAAAACCTTTGTTCTCACCATGTGTTTAACTTTATATATAGATATTCAACCAATAAATTATTTTTGTGGTGTTGTTGGAGCCAAGGAACACTCAGGCAAATCCTTACCTTGCTGAATGGCCTTAAGGGCCTTAGTCACCTCAGTTAGCAGCTAAACAATGTGCCTTGAGTTTTGTTTTTGTTAATCTTGTAATATTTTCTCCTTATTCACCTTTTCTATCCATGGAAAAAATACAATGCAAGAATATTGATATTGGGTAACTCAAATTGCATGTTGTAGAGATTGGATCAGGTATTTTTCATCACCTAATTAACCCTTATTCAATGTGAGATCTAACTAGTATTATATAAAGTAGTGAATGGATTTTTTTTTGAAATGTATTGATGATATTTAGTTACAAGTCTAGATGTGTTGTTGATGCATGGATTCCCTGTAGTCTAGTATTCATGGCATTATTAGATGATTGTAATAACAAATGCAATATTTCATGCAATTGTTCCTGACTTTAGAGGCTATGGACTCTCTGATTATCCTTCTAAAATTGAGAAAGGCACCTTTGTGGACATTGTGGAAGAAATGGTTGGCCTTCTTAATGCCTTTAGCATTTAGAAAGTAAGTAACCATACCTGGTAACTCTATTCTATGAAATTCAATACATTTTATATTTGGATTCCTTAAATCATATCCCAAATGTTTATTCCCTACATTTATAGGCAGTTATTATGGGTAAGGATTTTGGATCACTCATTGTATATTATCTGGACCTCTTGTACCATGATTGAGTGAGAGCCATAGTAACATTGGGTATACCTGTTTTTAGATCGAACCCACATTGGATTCTATTAGTGTAGGTTTTTATTTTTCCCTATTTATTAATTAGGGAAATTGTATATTTTGTGCATACATGGAGTTTTCCTACATTTGTGGGATAGGCTAGCTTATGTGGAGATTTGTGTCATAGATGTTTCATAGGTGTCATAAGAATGTCATAAGTAACTCCCTTGATGGGAGTTACTTCTCTATTATTAGCACCTTGTCACCACTTTTCATGGAGGAGTTACAGTCTATTTTTGGGGTGCTTTGACCACCTTTTGTGGAGGAGTTACTTACGTGCTCTCCTATATGTATTCTTCACTTTGGCCATCTCATGTTAATCAAATTTTGGTTTTCTCCATTTTGTCTTGTGTAATTTATCTTCTTGTATAATTTCAAATTGCTTTAGCATCTATGTGGTGTGCACTTGCTTCATCTCATGTGATCACATCTCTATTGCATTCACATTATCCAGATTCTAGCAACAACTCTGGCATTGTATCAGAGCCACTCTAGTAATCGTGTGTCTGGTTATGCCATTAGTTTATTCTAAAATTCTTACTTTGATTCCTTAGTATTTTTTTTGTTTAACTCCATTGCATTTGAGAGTTTTGGTAGAGTTTTTTGAAAACTCATGCAAATCCATACAGAAACTTGTTCAAAAAATTACTTCTGAGTTAGAATTTGCCAAGACATCTTGTTTAGATCTGTTGTGGCTTCAACAAGGTAGTGGAATTTCTTTTTTCCTGGTCACTCTACAGGAAAAAGATATATCTCTGCAATCTGGTCATGCTTCTTGGATGTTGGAGGGGCTGACTTTGTTGCAAGCTGCTGGGTGCCATTGTTGTGAGCAAAGGGAGGAGCAGCATCAACCATGCCATCAGAACTGTGCACTTTTTCCTAGTGAGAGGTTTGTAGATTATTCTTTTTCTATTTTTTTCCAGCAAATCAGAACCTGTTTGGGAGGAGGAAGGCATGGGCGCTGCTGCCACATTGGCAGTGATTGGCTGACCTTGTTGCGAGCTGCAGGTGCTGCCTTTTACTGTGTATGCTATGTATTCCCTCCTGATTGATTTCCTTGTTGTTTGCTATGTATGTGCCATCTCTCCTTCAAATGGTGACTGCAAACATTTAGAAGTGCATGCCTTATTTTTGGTGAGAATATTCTACCACACCTGTTATTTTTTCTTGAAAATGGTGCCCTCTTCTTGTTTGGCGTCCCATGTGGCGACTTGAACTGGGCATTGGTAATTGATTTTTTAAATGTTTTTTGACTTTAATCACTACATAGTGTCATTTAGTATGCTGGAAAACAAGTAAGTTGAAAACATTTTTAAAAAGAGCAATTTAGAGGTTCTTAAAAAACTTGTATCTTCAACCTACGAAGATGAAGGGTGAGGCCCGAGTTGGGAGGAGGCCAATTCCCCCTCACACAAACCTCCTTTGGATTCCTCATTCCGTGCCAAATCCAATGAGTGGTTGGAAGGCCACTTTCTCTCTCAAAATAGGAATTTTTTTAATGTTTTAGTGCTTTTTTTTGCAACAACACTAATTTACAGGAAAATTGAACCTTTAATATCTTGCAAATGGTATCTCAGATTTGGGTGCCTTTTTTTGAAAAATTGTTTGTAATTCAATTCTCCACAGCATAGGCTTGTTATTTGTCAAAAATACACTAGTTTATAAAGTGCCTAAAATTTGGGTCTCCCAAGACGCATTTTTGGCTGAGTCCAACGCCCTGTTTGCTTATAGTCTTGCACTGATTTCTCTAAGACGCATTCGTGGCTGAGTCCAATGTCTTTTGAGCATGCACTTGCATATTTGGGGGGGGGGCTTAATATTTTAGGTGGGTGTGATTGATTTTCATAACTTGCAAATTTTTTCTTTCATTCTCCTTTCTGCATAATTTCACAACTTGCAATCAACACAACTTCACCTAAATTCAGCTAAAAATGGATTATTTTCAACTTAAACCTCTAACACCCTTCAAATATCATGAATGGAAGGTTAAAATTTCAATCATTCTTAGAAGCAAAGGGTTGTATAGGATTACCATGGGTATTGACGTATAACCCAACACTGATGCTGAAAAGGTCAAGTGGTACAATCATAGTGATGAAGCCTATGGAATACTAAGCTTGTCCATGTCTCCAAAACTTCTCTTCCATTTATAAACCTCCAAAACTCCAAAAGACACATGCGACACCCTAGAAAACTTATTTGGGAAGCTTGATGAGATGAGAGGTCATGAGCTCAAAAACGAACTCATAGGTCTAAGTCTTAGCAACTTTGACACCCTATAGGACTTCTTCACTAAGTTTAAAGCCCTTAGATTTCAATTGAAATAATGTGGGATAGAGAAGAAAGATGATCAACTCATCCTTTCTATTCTCACAAAGTTAGGTCTGAGCTATTCAGTCTTTGTCTCCATTTTCCATGCCACCAAAAGTGCCCTTGGCACTACATGGAAAATGCCGTCTTTAGATTCATTCATTGCCGAATTGACTAGGGAGCAAGATAAGATAATTCAAATAGGCACAATGAAGTCTACTAAACCCCAATCCTTGATAACTGGAAATGGTAAGGATAAGACTTCAACAAAGGAGAAGAAGAAAAAAATAAGGACCATAAGAAGAAGAAAGAAAACAACAATCTTGCCAAAAACAACACTAAGTCTTCTTCCTCCAATGCTAAACCTAAGAAGGAGAAGGTTAAGTGTGCCTATTGTAAAAAGACAGGGCATGATGAACACAAATGCATGAAGAAACAAATAGATCACCTAACTCATCTTCTAGAGAAGCACAACATAGATGTTCCTGAGTCCATCAAGCATAATTCATCTACCCAAGATTCTACCAAGACAAAAGGCAAGGGTAAGGAGAAATAAAAGGGCAAGGCCCTTGTAGCTACTATAGCTTCTACATCATCATGGGTCATTGATTCAGGTGCTTCTCACCACATGGGCTCTTCACTAGTTGAGTTTTCATCTTTTGAGCCTTGTAGCATGCCTTCAATTAGTTTGGGTGATGACACATCAGTTTCTATTGTAGGGAGAGGGTTATTTGAAATGGAAGGAGGAACATTAAATAATGTTCTAAGTGTTCCTTCTCTTTCAACCAATCTCCTATCAGTGTACCAAATCACTCACATTGGCCAGAGTTGAGTTTTCACTAGATTTAGTGGCTATCAGGGAGTTACATAGTGATACTACAGTGGTAGTGGGTAGGACAAATCACCAAGCAAGGTTATACACCTTCTCACATTTTGCACCAGATTCTTCTCCAATAGCATTGCTGACTCATTCAGATGAAGTTAGAAAATTATGGCATGAGTAGTTTGGCCACCTTAACTACTGATACCTTGAGCAACTTTGCAAAAATGACATGGTCATTGGTTTGCCTCGTGTCCAATTCTCAAAAGGACTTTGTGAGGGGTGCTCCCTTGGGAAGCATTCTGAAGCAAAATTTGACAAAGTCAAATCTTGGAGGGATTCACAACCTTTGGAGTTAGTCCACAGTGATGTATTGGGACCCTTTCCCAAACCATATTTCACAAGGGCCAAGTACATCCTCACTTTCATTGATGATTTCTCTAGATACACTTAGATATATTTTCTCAAACAAAAGTCTAAAGTGTTTGAAAAATTTCTAGACTTCAAGGCTCTTGTTGATAAATAGAGTGAGAAATACATCAAGGTTCTTTGAATTGATAATGGAGGGGAGTATGTCAGCATCAGGTTTGAGTAGTTTTACACCACAGAGGGGATTGATTTACAGCATCCAATCACTTACAATCCTTCACATAATGGGGTTGTAGAATGAAAAAATAGGTTCTTGAAAGAGATGGGTAGCTATATGATTCACTCCAAATCCTTAACACCATAGTACTGGGCTAAAGCCATCAATTGTGATTGCTACATTCAAAACAAGGTTCCTCACAAAGCTTTGAAAGGGATAACACCCTTTAAAGCTTGGCATAAAAGGAAATCTGATGTTGAGCACCTTAGGGTTTTCAGATCCCCAGCCATGGCCCACATTCTGAAGAAGAAATGCAAATCTATGGAATGATAGTCTAAGCCTTGCATCTATATAGGATATCCAGATGGTATTAAGGGGTATCACCTTCTAGATCCAGTCACTCATGAGTTGTTCATCAAGAGAAGTATCCATTTTTAGGAGAGGCCTAGAGACTCAACACTTGACACTTCTTCTCCCTCATCAGATCTACTTCTTCATGATGATTCCTCATCTAATTTAGATTAGACACAACAGGTTCCTAAGCCAGAGACATCTTCTTATTATTTGAGTTCAGATAGTGAGGACAGTGATGCAGAGTCATCCACCTCTAGTTAGTTAGAAGATGAGGAGTCAGCACCTGACTCACCCACTTTCAAGCCACTTTGGGCCAGACAGGCACTTGAGAGTGCTGGCACTTGGGCCAGAGATCTCGTAAATGACAGACATACTAGGGGGATTTTTAGAGAGATCCGCATGCCTTCTTTGCTTCTGTTTCAGATCCATAAATTTTTTGAGAGGCATCTGGGGTACCTGAGTGGGATAGTGCTATGGAGGAAGAATATTCTTCCTTAATCAAAAATCACACTTGAGATTTGACTTCACTTCCTAAGGGAAGAAATATGGTTCAATGTAGGTGGATATATCTGATCAAGTTTGTAGCAGATGGGTCGATTGATAAGTACAAGGTGTGACTAGTTGCCAAGGGTTTCTCACAGGTGGCAAGCATTGAATACTTAGATACCTTTGCACCCATTGCAAACATGACTTCTATCTGACTCACCTTGGCTATTGCCATAGCACATGGTTGGGATGTGCACCAGATGGATGTGAAGAGTGCCTTTTTTCATGGAAACCTAGAGGAGGAGATCTACATGGAGTAGCTGCCAAGATTTTTTCAAGATTCTTCCTTAGTATGCAGACTTAGAAAACCTATCTATGGCCTCAAATAGGCCCCTCAAGCATGGTACGCCAAGATGGATTCCTTTCTTCTCACATCGGGTTTCACTAGGTGCCATTCTGACCCCAATGTCTACTTCTTGCAACAGGATGATTCACTCTTGATTTTGGTTCTATATGTTGATTACCTTTTGATTATTAGGAGTTCTTCATCGGCTATTACAGAGGTGAAGGCATCTCTCTAAGATAGATTTTGACATGATAGACTTGGGTTTGTTTTACTACCTCCTTGGCATCGAGATCTCATAGTCAGATTTAGGGATTTCTCTTGGACAACCTAAGTATGCTCTTGATTTATTGGCTCAGTTTCACATGGCTAATTGCAAGCCATCTCCAACTCCCTTTCTATTAGGAGTCAATCTTGAGGCTGACTATTCTTCACCATTGGTTGATGCCACTCGGTATCGATAACTTGTTGGCAGTCTCATCTACTTGACTCACACCAGGCCCGACATATCATATACAGTGGGACTTGTCTCCAAATTTATGTAGGAACCGCATGAGTTGCATTAGAAAGTAGCTAAGAGGATCTTGCATTACATATAGGGTTCACATAGATATGGGATTCATTATAGATTTGGCATAGAGGTTGACTTGGTTGGATATACAGATTCAGACTGGGCTGACGATTCCCAAACTCGCAAGTCCACTTTTGGTTATAGTTTTTCTCTAGGTTTTGGTCTTATCAGTTGGTCTAGCAAGAAGCAGATTGCTTTATCTATATCATCCATAGAGGCAAAGTATATGGGAGCTATTAATGCAGCTACTGAGGCTATTTGGCTTCAGGGAATTCTTTCTAAGTTTGGCATTCCTATCAGGTAGCCCACCATCATTTATTGTGACAACCAGAGTACCATTCAGATTTTCAAGAATCTGATTCAACACCAGTAGACCAAGCACATAGAGATTCACATGCATTTCATTTAGGATCTTATTCATAATCAGGTCATTGACTTGATATTTTGCCAGTCTTCAGAGCAGGTTGCAAACATCTTCACCAAACCTTTCACCGAGAGCAAGTTCATTCATCTATGAGCTCTTCTTGGGGTGTAGTCTACATCTATAGCAACATCATCTTCAAAGGGGGCCTTCTAGCCTCTTCATTTATTTTATGTCTCTCTTTTGGGGGGGAGTTTTTTCATACGGGTTTTCTCCTTTTCTCTATCTTATGGGAGATTGCATTTGTACATGGGTACCTCATTAGGCCTAATTGTTGGGACCCATTTTATATTTCCACATTGCCCACCTAAGCTGCACTTATGGGGGGGGGTATTAGTGTAGGTTTTTATTTTTACCTATTTATTAATTAGGGAAATTGTATTTTTTGTGCATACATGGAGTTTTCCTACATTTGTGGGATAGGCTAGCTTATGTGGAGATGTGTGTCATAGATGTGTCATAGGTGTCATAAGAATGTCATAAGTAACTCCCTTGATGGGAGTTACTTCTCTATTCTTAGCACCTTATCACCACCTTTCATGGAGGAGTTACAGTCAATTCTTGGGGTGCCTTGACCTCCTTTTGTGGAGGAGTTACTTACGTGCTCTCCTATATGTATTCTTCACTTTGGCCATCTCATGTTAATTAGATTTTGTTTTTCTCCATTTTGTCTTGTGCAATTTATCTTCTTGTATAATTTCAAATAGCTTTAGCATCTATGTGGTGTGCACTTGCTTCATCTCGTGTGATCACATCTCCATTGCATTCGCATTATCCAGAATCTGGCAACAACTCCGATAGATTCCTTTGGAATTGTTTCCTCAAAACTTCTATATCAAACACTAATAGTTCTATGTCTCTTTCCACCCTATTGCAATTTAATGTTAGCCCCTATGTTGGATTATTTCCTAATGGATATTTTTTACTTTTTCTCATGAAGGATCCATGAAGGGGGTTTGGTAGACTTTGAGTATTTTGATGCAAAAATGCTGACAAGGAATTTATATACAATTTTTCTTAGGCACTGAGTTATCAGTGGCAAAAGAGTGTAAAGAGACAATGGATCTGTATGATCTTGCAACTCCATTGCCACCTTGGTTTACTAAGAATGAACTCAAGATGTAGTGAAGCCTGTATAAAAAAATAGGATTTTCTTTTCCCATGCAAAGCTAAAAACTAATTTCGCCACACTGTAGGAAACACCTAACTGCTATTGTTAGACTTTAAATTCACCATATTAGGGTTTTGTTCTAGCTAAATGAGAGTGAAGTTGCTAATTGTTGGACTTATTTTGGTAAAATTGTAAATTTTTTGCTAAATGAGAGTTAAACTTGTTAATTGTTAGACTTATTATGTGAAAAATGTAAAATTTTAGCCAAGTAAGACTTAAAGTTATTATTTATAGGACTTACTATGCTAAATCTATAAAATTTTGGATTTACTATTGCTAATTAGCTGATTTAATTTATGAAATTAGATTAAGTTTTCATTTGCAAATTATTTCAATAACAAACCAGTCAGACTACAATTTTTGTAAACTTTCTGAGGTTAGAACTTGCAACTTGTTGTTGTCAAACTATATATTGGATTTACTCAAAGTCATATTTTAGCTAACCTATGGTTAATTTTGCCAATTGCTAGACTTTTTGGAGTAAATCAGTTAAATTTTAGACTTACTATGGTAAATTCTCTATTTGTCTAACCTTTGTTTATGAAATTCAAGTAAATTTGTCTTTTTATATTAAATTTTAAAAAATAGTTAAATTGAAGATGTCGTTAATTATGTTCTGTATAGTGTTCGAACCCATGACTTGTTGTTTTTAAATTATAACTTATATAGACTAGACTTACTTAGGGTTTTAAAAACTAAATAAGGGTTAAAGTTGATAATTGTTAGACTTACTATGGTAATGGCTTGGTCCCATGGAGGGGGCAAATTGACTTTTATTTGTAGGTGTTATAATGGTCCTATGTAATTTTTTATTTCTTTGCAGAGGAAAAATAGGAGGTAGGAATTGTAGTTTAGAGGGAAGGAACTGTAATTAGATCCAACTACAACTTGCCATGAGACAGGAAAAATATTTACATGTAGGGAGATGCATTTGCCCCCCACCACTAACAGGTGCATAAACAAACCCACCTAAACAATAGCTGCTCATAATTTTCAAAAGAATCATTAGTTTTTGTAGTTACCAAATAGGAAAAACAACATGGGACCAGTTGTTCCAAAAAATCTAGTGTAGTTGAAGTCTCCATGGGACAGGGACCTAAGTGTGTAAAATTTTGGGCTTCCTATGTTAAAATAAGAAATTGGTTGTTTTTATGTTTGGAATTGAATCAAGTTTGCATTTGAAAATTTTGTTGAATTTTAAAACCTGGCCAGACTATAAATTATGTAGCTTGCCATCGTTAGAACTTGCAACTTGCTATTGTGAGACTATAACTTCTATAGATTATCTTACTAACATTTATGCTTTAGATAACCAAGGGTTAAATTTGGTAATTGTTGGACTTGCTAGAGTAAATCTGTTAATTTTTTGACATATGGTGGTAAATTTACTAATCGCCTGATCTTTATGTAATGAATTGGAGTAAGTTTCCCTTAGGAGATTATGTTCAATTTCAAAAAATAGGTAAATTAAAGTTATGGGTAACTAAATTTGGTGACTGCATGATATAGTGTTAGAACATGCAACATGTTATTGCTTAACTTTAACTTCTATATATTATATTTTAACTTTTTTGTTTGTGTGATTTTAAAATTGTATTTTACTGTACTGTACTGTACTGATTTGATTTGGTAATTGTTGGACTTGCTAGATTAAAACTATTAATTTTTAGAAATATGGTGGTAAATTTTCTAATCGCTTGATCTTTATGTAATGAATTGGAGTAAGTTTCCCTTAGGAAATTATGTTGAATTTTAAAAAATAGGTAAATTGAAGTTATGGTTAACTAAATTTGGTGATTGCATGATATAGTGTTAGAACATGCGACCTATTATTGCTTAACTTTAACTTCTATATATTATATTTTAACTTTTTTGTTTGTGTGATTTTAAAATTGTATTTTCTCCCACTTGGCTTGGTTTGAACTCATAACTTGTTGTCAAATAATTACTTCTATAGATTAGTCTTACTTAGGGTTATGTTTAGCTAGCTAAGTGTTCAATTTGTTAATGTAGGATTTATTGGGTAAATATAGTAAATTTGGACATACTAGGGTAAAAATGTTAACTTTGTACTAACTGAAGCAAATTTACCAATCATCTGATTTTATTTATGAAACTGGAGTAAGTTTGCCTTTGGAAATTTTGTTGAATTTCAAAAATTTGTTAAATCAAAGTTGTGGTTAACTCTAGTTTATATAGTGTGAATGATCTAGTGTTTGAGGCTGTGACCTGTTGTTGTCAAGCCACAAATTCTATAGATTATAATTACTTAGAGTTTTATTTTAGCTAATTGAGGGTTAAATTTGGTAATCATTGGTCTTATTTTAGTAAATATGTTAAATTATGATTTTTTTGGGACAAAGTTGCTAATTGGTTAATTTTTTAATGAATTAAAGTAAATTGACATTTGGAATTTATGTCCAATTTCAAAAATTAGTTAAAGCAAAGTTGTGGCTAACAATAATTTTTGAATGGATGTTATTGTATGCGAATCTATGACTTTCTATTGCATATTTTTTTACTTCTATAGAGTAGACTTTTACTTTATTTTTAAATTATAAATTGCACCATATTTTATTGATAGACCCCATTTTTCACTTTCCATGGTTCGAAATCATGAAGTGTGGTTATCAAACATTAACTTCCATATATTATACTTACTTCAGGTTATGTTTTAGGCTTAGCTCACCAAGGATTAAAGTGGTTATTTCTTACACTTGTTACGATAAATTTGCTAATTTTTGGACACATTGGTTTGAATTTGCTAATTGTGTGATCTTCGTTTATGAAATTCAAGTAGGTTTAATGTAGGGAATTATGTTGAGTTTCAAAAACTAGTCAAACCAAGGTTAAATTCTATAAATTAGACTTTTGCTTTAAATTCTTTTTCCCCTTATAGGGAACCTTTGGTATAGATGGATGATATAGGGGTATTAATTCTATCAAATTCATGGAGTGCATTGAGGTGCTCAACATCTAGAGTTTGAATTTGGCATATTATTTAATTTTACACATGAACTTGCTTTTAAAGTTGGATGCGATATATTATTGCATTTTACACATTAATAATGAACATGCCTTTATAGTTGGATGTGGTACGCTATACAAATTTTACTCATCAACATATCTTTAGAATTGGGTGTGGTATATGACTCAATTTTACACATGAACATGTATTTTGTAGATTTGAACTTGGGAATCTACCATGAAAGCCTCATTGATTTGCCACTTGAGCTTATCCTATTGACAACTTCTATAGGTTAGACTTACTTAGGGTTATGTTTTAGCTAACTAAGGGTTAAAATTTCTCATTATTGTACTTATCAAGATAAGTTGGCATTTTTTTTACCATAATTTATGAAATTTGGGTAAGTTTGGTAGGGAAAATTTGAATGGATTTATTTTGCAATGTAATCAGGCACATCATCATGATTATCAGTGAAATATCAATTTATGCTTTCACCAATCACCAAATTAACATGATGATGGATTACAACGTGTGAACCAAAACATTGGTAAACATAAACAATTGAGTTTTATCCATAAAATATTATATAAACATAGATGTAATGTGGAAATCTCAAATTTGTAATTATTTAAAATTTCAAAAATTTGTCTAAGCAAAAGTATTATTACTTGAAATCCTTTAAGAAATGGCATGGTGAAAATTTTTGGAGGCAAAGTTTAGTGCAAACTTTTAGATTGGATTTTTGGCTTACGTTCAATTGGAAACTTGAGTCATATAATGGATCAAGTTGTTAGATGTGTGCCTTAGGGTGTAAAATCATATGGTATCATCTACCAATCATAACATAGACTGGGGCACACCTTACTTTGATGTAAGTCAGTCTAGTTCAGGAAACATTCTAAGTACAACTTTAAAAGAAGCACATGGGGTGTTTGTAGTCCAAAAATATCAAATATGTATTTTATGGTTTTATCTGCATGGAGTATTTAATAGTTGAGTCATTCATAATATTAATAACCCATCTTAAAAATAGTGATTCACAATAACCCATCACTTTTGAGATTTATTTGAAAATTCCAATTTATACTTATAATAATAATAAGTATGGAACATGCAATAAAACTTTATAATTTTTTATTAAAAGCCATAGAATCAACAATTAAAACATGAATATACTAGAAAATAATATAGTAAATTTAGGTAAATCATATAAAATTTGGCTAACATGCTCTATAAAACTTTGGCAATCAAATTGCCAAATCTAATTTTAAAAAAATGGCTAGTAATTTTTCTTTTGTTGGTTAAATGCATCATAATAAATATTGCATAGTTAGAAAATAGTACTTGTTAAAAAAAACTTTGGATTCACTTTCGACCTTTTGGAAAACATATTATATTTAGACAACTATTATGTAAAAAAATTCAATAATTTTGGGAAACTTACCATCTTGTGATCCAAATAAATAAAATGGTATAAAATTAGCTAGTTGGAAAATTTTAACTCTTACATTTTCAATGATTTAAATATCATGCATTTATTTTACTTGTAGACATATTAAAGTGAAGCAACCAACAAATGTGCTTCCTACTAAGCCATTTTTTGAGCCTATCTAAAGCAGATGATAACCATGGACTCCTGTTGATTCACCCTCCTCTGGTTTAGATCTGCTTTGTTCTATTTCCTAATACCAAGGATTGCAAAAATTATATCTATGTTTTAAGGAATATGGTGGTTTTAGAGTGCATCTTATTCTTATTTTCTTGATTCTCCATTGGAGACTAAATGCTAGTTTGAGAGTTAAAGCTATTGAGATACAGGGCTATATTAGAGCCATTAGCAAGACCGCTTTAGATATTGGGAAGGTTATTTAATTTTTTTTAATTTTAGCCAGAAGAAGGCAAAACCAATATAGAGAGGAAGTTGAGTCTACATGAGTTCAAGGTGGTTATTTTCTTTATTCTAGCTTAGAAAATGACTCAGTGGGAAGAAGAGTTATTGGCTGCATCATGGAGTCCCTATAATATGACAACATATTCCTTAATGCCTTAAGAAGTTTGAGATTCCTATGATTGATTTGGTTCATTGATTTCTCATCTACTAGGCTTTTTAATCCTTTGACTATATGCTTGATGGTTTCCCCATTGGACTTTTATTACAGACATGTTTACAATTATGCTGCACCAAAAGGTAATAACAAGTACTTGGACACTCTGAAAGCAAGAACATCAAAAATGGGGATGATTGGGGTTGGAAAATTTCAAAAATTAGGATATACCTATATAATAAATCATAGGAAATGAATTGAAAAGATATTAGAAATTTTGGTGGAAACTTCAGTAGAAAAATATATTCTCAACATCGAATTTAGAGGCATATTCTCCCCTAGAAACATTTCATCATTAGCTGAAAACCCTAATGTAGTTCTATCTGACCAAGAGAGTTTCTGTCGCCCATAAATGTTTTTTGGGATTGGGAAGTGAGTACCCAACCTCTTGGAAATGGTTTCTAGGATGTATAGGTTTTAATTAAAGGGTGAGTTTAAGCTATGAATTATGGTAAAAATTAAAGTCCCAGGTGATTGACCTATGACATTTATCACATTTTCAAGCATGGGATTACCATTTATGTTTATATATAATCAAACAAAAAAACATTTAGAGAAAAAAAGAGAACAAATAAGAAGGTTTCATTTACATTGTTGTCAAAATATCATGGAAGAAGGGAACTTCAACATAGAAGCACGTTAACATAATGTATTAGTGTAAAATCTAGAATACAAGACTAGCTAAGAAATCACTTACAAATGAATTCTAATATAAACTAAACTAAACTAAAATTCAACTATAGAGCAACACCAATAAGAGAAAACTAAATGACATAATTACAACATCAAATTTATATTTGTCACCTTTTCTATTGTGTAATTGATGGTGGATTAGCTCTTAAATGCTAAATTATACCCGAGCATATTCGTAGCCCAGACATGTTCCCTGGGTCCCAGAGGGTATACTAAAGCCTTCAATTTGATTTAACCCTTGATTAATCTTTGTTTTTTAGATAAAACATAATGCTTTATTTTTGGTGCATAAAAAAATTGTATTTTTTCAAAATTCAAGTTGCACAATTCTTAACCAAAAATATGAAAAATCTATTTATTTGTGTTTTGATTGGTTGAAATTGTAGATATGTTATTAAGGGGTAGAGAGTACTGATGTCATGCATAATACCCATTAGAATGTGACATCATGAATAGTACCCAAAAAAATGCTTTGTCTTTCAATTGTGTCTTTGTTTTCATGCTTTGATTCTCTCTTCTCTATCCATCAAATCCATCATGGCTCTTTCCACTTCCACTCTTGTTACAAATTCATATCTTTCCATCTTCAAATATATGGCTGTTTTGTTATTTTTTACCAACATAAGCCTATTGAGTCTTTGTTCGGTAAAAATGGGCCAATCGATCATCAAAATCCCATGTGAAAGGCTCTCCAACATGGAGTTCTAGCTGTAGTGAGAGAGGACCTCTAGTGGATGAATGTGACAGAATGGGAATCTGAGGTTCCTAGTTCAAAACCACCAATCCTTGGTCCCTAGTTTGATTCATGAAACTTGGGGGTGAAAGCAATGAAAGATCCATATCCTGATGCTCGAAAGAGAAGGTGATATATTTATGCTCTGTGCACACCACCCACATAAATTGATGGCTACTTGATTTCAATCTATGTATGAGCTCTATAATTTGGTTTCTTGATAGAAATCCTCTACTTCCAAAGAAAATAAAGAGCATAGATAATGTAGGTTGCTCATCTAACAACTTTGACACTGATGGACCCCACCATTAGGTTCTACTATCAAGGGACTGACCCCATAAATGGATGGCACTGACAATATAACCTTCCCTTTCTTGAGGGCTTATACAAAATTCACCTCTAAGTCCTAAAAGGTATTTAAAAGAATCCCAGTTTCTTCTAGCAAGTGACACTAGTGGTGGAGAACCCAATGAAATGATGCATCAGAGCTGTCCTACTAGGGTTGAGGTAAATTCCTCATAGAAAGTAGTTGATTCAGTCCCACTATCTATAACAAATAATTGACACTGTATTTAGGTAGGATTTTGTACTCTAAAATGAGTTTGTGAAGAGATAACATGATATAGAGCATGAAAGTAATGCAAGTGAACAATATGAGTGTAGGTAGGTCTAGCTCAGCTAAAGCAAATTGAAGGTGTTTGGTGTATTAGAATGGATTTCTTTCAAGGTTGAGCATAATATTATTATAAAATAGACATGTTAATAGAAAGTGTGTTCATCTCATGGTATTATGTGTAGAGTTATGAGCCAAGTAGGGACTGGTGAGTTTTACCAGCTTGACTCTGCGTACACAATATTTGTAACTTCTTTGACATACTTGTCAGTCTAGATGAAAATGAGATAGTTGAAAAATAAAAATAAATGTAAAAAGAAAATAGTTAAAAGTAAAGCCTTTAATTTCATTTCATTCTAATTTATGCATTTTTATGGGTGTGCAGCTGCTTCCTAGTATCATTATAATTCAAAGATGGGTTATAGAGCATCGATTTTCCCTCTGATTACAATCTATCTAATGGCATAGGGATAATAGAGCTATATCCCTCAGTTTGTGAAATTATAGGTTGATTAACATCTACTTCCATTTGTTTTAGTGAGTAGAGACTACATGAAATCAGAGGATGTCATTAATTGCTATTAATTGCATAGGCATTTACACATTGTGTGCTTACTCCCTCAGTTGCAGTTCACATGACATTTACCCTCCTATGCCAATGATATCCACCCATATACTCACAAAACTTGTCAAACATAGAAACAAATGATGCTTGTTGACTATCAAATTTTCACCTAAGTGTAGAATAAAATTTAAAACATAAATATTTTTATATTTAAATTTATTTTAAAATTTTCTTTAGGAAAGAACAATAACAATTTTAAGAAATGGTTATTCTTTTTATATAAATTGTATATTCTAAATATATAAATTCATTCTTAAAAAATAGTTATTTTTCATAAATTTTGAAAGTACAACAATTTGAAAAATAAATTGAACAACTTCAAAACTAAGTTAAAATTGTTTTACCTTAATATCTTAAATTATAAAATTAAGTTGAGATTATGTTATTCTTCTATCCTTAAATAATATCTATAAATTTTGTCATATTATTCATTAATATTTTTAATTTGTATATATTATTTGTCCAATTTTAATTTTGGATCATCTTATTGGTGTAATTGTATTTTAATGTATTATATATTTAATTTCTTCTCTAATTTTATTAATATGTTTTTAATTTTACAATTTATTTATCCTACTTATAATTGTAGGTATTGGAAATCTTTGAAAAGTTAGAGTGAATAAATTCATTTCATTTTATTTTCAAGCATTAAAACATTAATTATATGTTGTTTAATATATATATATATATATATATATATATATATATATATATATATATATATATATATATAGTTAATTAGTTAGTTTTCTAATATTAATTATATGTTAGAACATGTCCCTTTCATTTAATTATATTCTTTCAGCTCAACAATTTTTTTTAAAATGATTTAAACTCATAACAAATTTAATTTTATCTTCAACTCGTAGGGGTTTGACACATAGCACCCTTGTTTCACATGAAGACTACAAGACTCAATGAATTATTAAATAAAGTTGTAAAGTCTAATAGATTTATGTTTACAGAGTTCAATTATTTAAATTTACATGAGATTTTACAAATTTTCATGGATGACAGTTGGGCAAACATGACATTTAATATTTTGTTCATGGGTGATAGCTATAAGCCCAAAAGAATGATCATAGAGATTATAGGTTTCAAGGCCTTGGGATCCACCCATAGAGTTTCCAAATAATTATGTTGTCCCAAAGACCTCATATTTTTACATATGTCACAATCATGAGAGTTTTTAACTATGAAGTGTTCACAATTTTATGGTGTGTTGAAGTTTGTGTTTAGATTAATAATTACCATGTGTGCACATGCATATATGGGAAGGTCATAGTGTTCAAACAGATGCATGATCAACACCGAAGTGAATTATATATATTTTAATTAGTCCACAAAGGACTAAGAGACCATGGTAATGGATTTAAACCCTTATATTCAAGGACCACAATATGATGAAGGTGATATTGAGATCTTTAAACTTGCATAATTTTTACATTCAATCACCAATAAACATGCGATATCCCATTAGAAAGTTATAGAAGAGAGCTACAAGTTGGAGATGGTTTTAAGGAAAATAAACCATACATGTAGTTTCTATTTTTAGAGAGCAAGGGTAGCTAGGGGACATGCAAAGTGCCAAAAAAAAGGAAATTTTCAAAAAACTATGAGTACAAAAAGGAAAAAACATCTCATGTTTTTAATTTAGGGAGAACTTAATCAAAGGGGAAAAAGTAGGGATATCATACAAGCGTTGAAGGGGAGTTTTTCAAGTAGGATACACAAGATAACAAAGATCAAGATAAACATATTTTGATAGATCTAAATATTAGAAGTGACATCAAAGAATGATGCCTAAAAAAAGAGTGAAGTTGAGAGAATTGGTTGAAGAAAATATTTAAATCAATTAGAGGGCCAAATATTAGAGAAGGCCAAGAGGAGATATGAATGACATCATAGAGTGGAAAGTTTGTAGAGTTTGTAACAAAAATAGAGAGTGATTTGAATTCCTGTAGATGATTAAAGTTAAATATATACTAGTGAGTAGAGTCATTATGAATGTAGATGGTATTAAAGCTTATTTTATGAATAAATAAATAATGTTTATTGTTTTCATTGGGTGATTCATGTTACATGGACACAAACATTTATTCATTGGTAACTAATACCATGAACTAAGTCAATGATCTTTCTATAAACTTGTTGTGCAAAGGTACCATCATATTTATTAAAGCTTAACACATATAGGAACAATTGTTATAATTGTATTTTTTTAATTATGCTCACAATGATTAACTATTTATTTATTTTAGTATTAATTATATGATTTATCTTTTTATTTTTTATTATTATTTATTTGGTATTAACTTTTTATTGTAGATACGAATTGGTTTGGAATAAAATAAGGTGCCCAGATCCTCAAATGATCATCTACCAATATCTAAAAAATATGGTTTTAGAACCTATATCTGAAAATAAGGGCAATGCCTCCATTATATAGTAAAGATTTTCCATCCCAAGTATGGTTGGTTTAGGAAATAGAATCCACAAATAATTGTCAGATGAATTTTTTCATATGACTATCTTTCTAACACTCTTATTGGATGTTATGCATCCATTATAAAATGGGAATGGGTAAGGAAAATAATTGTGTTCATTATTCATACTAGTAGGGTAGTGTATTAACAACCAAATTGGCCTTCCCCTTCTTATAAGTGATATCATAATCATAACCCAATAATTTGGAAACCCACTTTTTTTGAACCAATGAAGATACCTATTGCATTGGAAATAAGTATTTAAGGCTTTGATGATTATTTTTTATGCAAAAATGTTGGACCATTATATATGGTTGCCACTTACTCATTGCATGGAGGATATCCATCATTTCCTTATAATATGTTGACTACACCAAATTGTTACCACTGAGGGATTTGATGGTGAAGGTGATGGGACATGCCTCTTGCATGAGGATAGTATCAAGGACATTTCCATATGCATCAATTTTAATGAAAAATGTATTTTACAAATCTAACATGGTCAAAAGCGGTGTAGTATAAATAGTTATTTGAGTGTCCTTAAATATTATTTAGTTGTTGTAGACCACAAAAGGATTATTTTTTAGCATGTAAATTAATGGGACAACAATTTTCCCCTAATCTCTAATTTTTTTTTCAATAGTAATTAGTGAGGCTAAATAATCCAAGAAATATTTTGAGTGTCCCAAATTTATGCTAATTTTTCATGACCTTAATTTTCACCGAGTTGACCCAAAAACTAGTTGTTGAGATAATGTGGCATAGGTACTCCACCTCTTTCTGACCAAAGGAACATTTGGACCTTTTTCAATATATTTGGTGGTATTTAAGAATTCACAAATCCATGTTGAGATGCTATATATGTTCTTTCAAATTTTTGTTATTAATCATGAAATCATCAAAGAAGATCAAGATGCATTGTTGAAAAAAAGAGTGAAATATTTTTTTAATCAAACCTTGAAAGGTGGAAGGGGTATGGGTAATCCTGAAGGGTGTGACTAGGAACTCCTAATGGACATCGTGTATGTGGAAGGTAGTTTTTAGAATATATTCATCATAGAGGTGGATTTGATGATATCCAAATCATAGATCTAATTCAGAGAAGGCCTTGGGCAACATGAAGTTCATCAATAAGATTATATATATATATATATATATATATATATATATATATATATAATCTTATGGATGAACTTCATGTTTCCTAAGGCCTTCTCTGAATTAGATCTATGATTTGGATATCATCAAATCCACCTTAATAAGATTATATATATATAAGAAATAAATTTATATTTAATAGTGAGCTTGTTTAGATCATGAAAATATATGTATATCCATCAAGATCCATATTTTTTATGGACTAGTAAATTTAGGGAGGAGTATGGGCTTGCATTTAGATGAATGACTCCTCTTTGAAGGGGATCTTGAACCATGTTTTAAATTTTAGATTTATATAAAAAATGATAGTGGTGTGTTCTAATTTTATGGGGTACACTATCTAGAAGGATTTTAATAGAAATGTCAAGTATGGTTGATGAGGTAGCAAGCATGTTGGTTCATCAAAGACTAATTCATATTTGACTAGATTTTTTCAAACGTTAGTAGGGCGGTGGGAATTAGGATATGTATCTAGGTGAATAGGGGAGAATTGATAAATAATTCCATGTGAGCCTTTATTTAAGAGCTTCTCCATGTGGTGGGAATTGATGACACTAGAATATCCTAGTAAGAGGCCTTTAGTGTGTATTGCTAGCCATTTTTAGAGAACAATTTCTAAAGTTTGAAAAGTCACACAAGATAGGCTAAGAGTGTGCAACCATTGGGATCCAAGAGCCACAACACATCCACCTAAGGAAAAAGAAAACATGTCTCTTTTTATGGTATAATCCCCCATAGAAATACAAACATTACGACCTTTGTATTTACAAGGTAATTTTCATGTATTATAAATCATCATTTCAAAGCTAGAATAGGGGTGGATGAAACAATTAGTTTGTTTGGCCATCCAATGATAAATGAAATTATGTGTGATACTAGAGTCAATAAGAATAACTAGGATTTATTTATTTAAATACCCCCTTTATTCAAATAAGTTGAGGAGTGGTTACTGTATACACATAATATTTTCAAAATTTTATTGACTACTGACACTTTGTATCTTACAAGAACCTATCGAGTCTCAATCTCTTTGAGTGCATGCCTTAAGGGGTGAACCAGGAAATGGGTGGGCAAACCATTGGTGATTCTCAAGATTGTTGTCCCTTTTGCCAATTGTTATCTACACACTTCTCTCCTAAAACCATTAAACCTAAACTTATTCCTATTCCTCACCTTAATCCCTTTTTGTTAGTCAACTATGCTAGGTCGATTGGGTCAACCTTGTATATTTTAAGGGTATTTTTCACTTAGGAGCTAGTTGACCTTTGGCCAAACTAGCTCATGACCTAGTGAATTATTGTCTAAAACTATGCTAAGTTGACTGGGTCAACCCTATTAGCCAAGATGTTTGGAAGGGTTTAGGGTTAACTCCACCTATATATACAAGTTCATTTACACCATTTGATATAGAGAAGTGAAAGAATAATTAAGAGTAAATGAACATATGCTTATTAACCATTCTAGTTGGGAAGCAAAGCTTAGGGTTCCATAATTTCTTTGGAGATATGGATCGTGTCTTGTGGATAAGTATTTTGGATGTAGTTATAGGTTATGTAGCCTAGAGCTGATTTATCCTTGTCATCCTTATATACCACAAAAACCTCTTGTGAATCACCTTGGCCAAGGGAGGGATTGAGGCTTGATGGGTTCATCTTCAAAGGTAAGTATTCCTATCTTTGTTTCTCCTTTGTAAGAATAGGTAGATATGCATTTATGCTACTCTTCCATGTATTAGGATTTTGTATACATATATGTCTTTTATGCATGTTTAGTTTTATTTTTTATAACCCCCACTTTATGCCAAAAGCTTTGGTGAGAACTAGATTAGATTTACTTTTCTTGTTATTAGCATAGGTGAAATATCAAAACCTAGGACCCCCTTAGGCTTATTGCATTATTGTGTTAGACTGGAGGCTTTGGAACCCTCTTTAGAATGGTGTATTGAATATAATAATAAATCCCCTAATCAGGTATAATAGATCCCCATATTGGTCATGTTTCTGCTTAATAAATGCATTCCCAATCAGAAGTGTATGATATGATCTATCTTCTCTAAGTTAGGATTGATTTATAGACATGATGCATTTTTGATTGCATGCATTATGGTGAACTCAATGTGAACTAACCCTTGTAGGATTTTTAACTTATTTTATCATTATTTTTATCATATATTCACAATATTGGGTTGACTATGTCGACATAGTTCTAACTTCTATGCACATGTTTTACACATAGTCACATCCATATGACTATGTTATTTCTATGTATGTTATTTTCTAAGTACATGCTATTTGATTGACTTAGTTGACTCACTACAATTTTTTAGACTTTTAGACATCCAATCCAAACTACTAGGTTGACCTAGTCAACCTTGTACATTTTAGGCACTCAATAATAGGCTTCTACAAAGCTAGGTCAACCCAATCAACCTTATTACCAAGATTTGTAAGAATTTAGCAAGGTTATTTAACAACAATCTCACTTCTCTACATATTCAAACCCACCAAGGTTACTTTCTATCCTTTCTCTCTTTACTTATAGTCTTTCTTTTTCATAGTTTGTAGTCTTTAAAACTGCCCTTATATAGTCAACTAGGTCGAGCCTGTCAACCTAGTTCTATATTCTATGTACTGTCTAGATATCTAGGTCGACTCTGCCGATATAGTTCATTTTCAAACCTTTTGTTTCCAAAATACAAAGGTGATATTTTAGACCCTATTCAATATTTTGTGCATACACTGTCGATTGAATCGACACTGTAATGTGTTTTAAAGTCAGAATCAACCTTTATATGCTAATAATTAGGTCACACTTTCATTTCTTGTTACTTTCATACTTAAAATAAATCACATAGTCTAATTAGGTGGTTTTCAATATACTATTTGATTTTACTATTTTGTCTTTTATGCACACACTATCAAATCACAAAATCTTAAAAAATATTTTAACAATTGTCTACCCAAGGCCTACCTACTTGGATTTCATCACTAAAGGGGAAGTTGACTTGGTTTTATGGCCAAGTATAAACACATGGTTAGTGGTATATTTTGTATAAGCACCTGACACCCTTATCATTACAGTGTGTGAAGTGAGGGGGCAGGCCCCAATATCAAGTTGGTACCATTGCCACTATAGATCCATTTTAGCCCAAACGTCTTGAAACTATCCTTAGATTGATTTCTAGTTCCTTGCTTACAACCAACTTCATATCACATCTAAAATCATATTATAATAATATAAAAACATTCAGGTTAAAAACTTAGTTAGATTTTAATTTCCAAGTGTATTGTTTGCTCTTTGCTCAATTGAGTGTTGTATTATAAAAAATTGCATTAGCCAGTGTTGGTGCAAGGTTTTATATTGCGTGTCTCAATTGGATCAACCTTATTGATCCAATTGACTTTGTGTTTCCCTTTAGTTATTTATTTTTAAAATACTTGAAAAAATATTCCTATTTTAGTACATAATTGTTTCAGTCGACATAATCTCTTATAGATAATCTATTTTTCCATATCTACTATGCTAGGTCAATTTAGTCAACCCTGTATACTTTTTTAGCCTCTGTTTGTTATGCTAGGTCACCTAGTTGACCCTATAAAACTTGTAGGCCCTATTTTCTATGCTAAGCTAACCCATTTGACCTTGTATAGTTTACTGTAACTTTTTCTTTCTTTGCTTTCTCATCTCTTCTACCTGGTTTAGTCTTTCTCCTTCATCATGAACTTTTTGGTTTGAAGATAATACTAAATTGAATTCAACATAAATGATGAGTCTTATCAATACTCATAGGGTCTCTCATAAGTATAATAGGGATCCTCTCTTAGATGATATTAATTTTCACATAACCACTCACAAAATAAATTATGGGACCCCTCCTCATACCTTTTCACAATTACATAATCCTCTCTTCTCTCTAGAAGATCAACCCAAATTAGAGTATACCCTTGAAATGTGTTTCTTTATCTATTAATTTCCTGAACATCGAGTAAAGGATCCATCTCCCATTTACCATCTCATGATTAGTGGTCAATCTGAAGAGTCTCATTCACCCTCTCGTACATACTCAAAGGGATTTGGAGGCACAACTTTCTTTGATTCTCAACCTCTTCCCTTGATTATGATCCCTTCTCATACTATGACCTCTTCTTCTTTAACATCTTCTACCTTCATGCCTAGTATCTCCACTAACATGCTAGGTTCTACATCTAATGAGCCTCTTATGATATCCACTAATTTTAATCCTTCCACAAGTGCATCATTTGCTACCCAAGGTAATCATGCTTCTAGTGCTTCCTCTGCTCATCCCTTCACTAGTCCATCTTTTTCTTCACTAGCAATTTTTTCCACTAGTGCCTCACATTCTAATAGTTCTTCTTAAGTTCCTATCAATAACAATAGTGGTACCTATGACACTAATACCAAATCTAATGCTTCAAATAATGCTAACAATACCAATCAAACCCACTAACTCTTGTTACAAACACTCAATCAAATGAACTCCTTTCAAGATCATAATACAAATCAAATGATGAGAATTAAAAATCACCTTCTCCATCTTCAAACTCATCCTCAACTAATGACTTGGGGCATGCATAATCAAAATTTCCCCCTCCTCTTCAATATTCCCAAGGGAATCTCATCCCTCAACCTCCTTTGGTCAAAAAAACCATTAAGCATCTTCAAAATGAGCCTCTTAACACTCAAATTGATAATATTAATATAGGAGGTATCATCCCTACCATTTCTTATAATGGGTCAACTGGTCCTACCCTTCATCTCAAAATATTTGGAAATCTTTATAAGGATTGGGTCAAATTGAACACTTTTGTCTCTACCAAGCTCCTAGACAAAACCATCATGGGTGATGCCTTAGATTGGTTAAACCAACTTAAAACTCATTCTATTACTAGTATGGAAGATTTAGTGAATGCCTTAGTTCAATAATTCCAAACTAGTGATCCTCTCGAAAATACTTTGGCTCACTTCATAAATTGTAAACTTGAAAATGAAACAACCTAAGCTTTTGTTAAATGTTGGAAAGATTTATCCAACAAATGTGAAAATAATATAGCTAATGATAACCTTTTCCATCTCTTTACCAATTCTCTTTTTCCCAAGTTACAATATCGGGTCCACACTCTCTCTTCATGTACTTTGGAGGAGGTTATTGACCACGTTGAACATCAAGATTTCCTTATGTATCAATTCAAGCCACCTAAACCTTATACAGGTCCTCATATTTTACTCAAGAAAAAAAATCATAATTCTACCAATGATGGTGTCACAAACTCTTATGCCACCATTCAAACTATTCAAGATGTTGTTCTTGATCAATCTTCAGAAACAACTCCCCCTTCTCAACAATATACCAATCATCATTTATCTTCACCAAATACCATTAACATTCACAAACCTTTATCCTCAAATAAATTACTTAAGTGTCTACCTAGGCCTCTACCACAAGACCTTAATCCCACTCATCTTGGTATGATCCTAACAAATTTTGTTGGTTTCATGCTAGTTGGGGTCATGCTCATGAGACATGTAGGCAGCTTCGTAATTTAGCTATGGATTTTCTTCTTGGTCTTAATTTTGATCATGATTCTATCATTTAAAAGAATCAATAAGCCTATGAAATTGATTTTAAGGATCATGAAACACATACTAAATTGCAATCCTTAAATAAATCCAATGCTCATTTGGCTATCTATAAAGACCCTCTTCCTAAACACCAAACTAATCAAGACAGTAAAGATAAGCCCACCCTTTCCACCAATAACATAGAAAGTCTTGTTGATCCCACTTCTAAAGAGAATGTGGTTAACATTACTAATATGTGAAGAGTGGTTGTTGTCATTGACCCTTAGCCTATCTACACTCCTCCATTATCTCACACATTTCGTGTTATCCAAGATTCTTCTCCAACTCATTTAAATGAGTTGGGGCAAGATGACCTTATAAATTTAAATGATATAATTGCCACTCCTCCCTTGGATAACACTTTCCATTCTATTTCTACCATTCCTCCATCTTCTTTACCCAACACCAATGACAATCAGGCTTATATCAACACTTTTTCTAACAACTCTTAACCACTACTTGAACCAACTACTTCACCTTCTCAAAATAATTTACAAACTTGTTCTAAACCTTCTCCTTATTATCAACACAAAGTCCAATACACTTTAGATCCTCATTTTGAGGACATCTTTCAACATTATACACTTGTTTATAATAACATTCTTATGGTTTATGATGAGTGGTATCCCATCATAGAACTCACAAATCTCCCATCCCAAATTCCATTCCTTGAGCTTATGAGGACCTCTCTGTGTCATAGGAACCATCTCATGTAACTCTTTTTTGAAATGAAAATCCCTCTTCCTCCCATATTAGGATGTGAAACAACCTTATATGTATTTAAGGATAACATATTAACACAATGTGAAGAGATGTCCATCCATGTTGATGAAACAATGGATACTTCTCTTTCCTTAAAATTTCCCATTGATTCTATGATTTCTAATGATATTTTTCTTTATGCAGATGATCCTCCCCTATTCATTAGTATTCAAATAGGTGATATCAAAGTCAAACATGCATTGATTGATGAGGGTTCTTGCACATGTGTCACCTCTCTTGATTTTATCAAAACTTTTGGATATTATAAATTAAATCTCAAGTCCACATGCAACACATGCCAAGTGTATTATAGAAGGAAAATACCTCATTTATGTTGTTTGTGGCTTCCCATTACCATCCCATTTGTCACCATTCATGTGAAGGTGATGATATTTAAATTTATTCTCTCTTATAACATCTTGCTTGGTATGTCATAGACTCATTGTATAAGGGCAATTGCTTCTTTTGTTGACAATGTGTTAAATTCCCTCACAATGGAGATATCTATAGGATTCAAGGTGAAACTAAACCTTAGAATTTTGAATAATTCCAAGACTATGGTGTCTTTAAGATTCCTACTCTTGAGCCTTTTCCTAGTGTTCCATTTCATGAGTCTCAATGCTTCATCTCTTGCGTTAATTCAAATCAAGGTTACAATGGTCATCCTAAGATCATTAGGAATATTCATCCTAACCTCTTAGACTTTGATGATTATGATCTTGATGAGATTAACTTAAAGATCAAAACTTTTGATCTCTCACCTCATCTTATTTCTTAGCTTCTTACTTCCTTGCAGTCTTGTTTTCACAAACCTCCTTGTAATGACAATCATGTTGTCTTAACCAAGACTCGGCATTATATTCATCATACTTCATCAGATGACAAAATCATCTGTACTTGCATCATTAACCTTCACACACTAGACTACAATGATGGTTATTCCTTAAATGATCCATTCTTAGGAAATCTTGTTTAAGCCCGTGATGTTAAGATTATCTATTATCATTCTTCTTTACTTGAGTCTTTTCATGTATCTTCCCATATTACATCAGTTATAGTTCCTAGTTTTAGTATTTTTCCTCTTTATTATATGGTAGAGATGGCACCAACACCTTCAATTTCTGAGGAACCTCATAGCAGTATGCTCATGGATCATGTTATGACTAGGACTTACCATTTTGATAGGTACCCTAACGATTATATCCTTCTTATCCTAGAGATGCATGTGACCCTTATTTGGCCTTATGCAGAACCTGCCCCTCCCTTAATAGAGCTTGCATCAGAGTTCATTATTAATCCTACTATAGTTAAGTCCATTCTTGATCATACTATAGTTGAACCTATTTCTACTCCCATTGTTTCTGAGTCTATCCTTGCTTTTGATCCCATCACTCCTTTTGTTGAGCCTAGTTCCATTTCTTCCCCACCATCACCTTATCTTAGTGATGGTTTACTTCCTTTACCTCTAATGGCTCTATTTCCCACCAAATGGGCCAATGAGCCTTCCCAAGCTCCTTTAAATTCCATTACACCTCATCCTATGAGCACTTCTACTAAGTTTACCCACAGGTGTATCTATTGTTTTCATGGAACAAATAACTATTTTTCCATGGATTATCACAAGTTATAACAATATATTGATACTTTGCATCCTTCTACACCTCAATCCTTAAATAAATCCATACCTCCCCCAAAGGTACTACTTGAATATATGCCTAAGCATAGAGAGGTGTATTATCTTTAGCAGTAATGTGGCACCTATCACACTGATCATTATTGCATCCTCCAACAATACCTTAAATATCACCTTATAGTTATTCATGCCCCTTCTTCCATTCCTTCCATAGGTCATTCTTGCAAGATGGCTCCCCATTCTTCTCCCATGGTTCCACCTCCCATGGTTCCATCCCCTCCTATGGTCCCTTTTTCACCTTCTATTCCTCTACCCATTAATCCTTAACTCGTGGATCCTTCTTCACCCATGAATCCTTTACGTGTGGATCCTTCTCCACCTGTGAGTCTATCACCTGTAGATCCTTCCCCATTGGTGATCCCTTCATCTCCTATAGAGTTTGATCTCATGCATTCTATCAAGCATCCCTTGCCTAATTTCCCTTCTTAGCACAAACCATCAAGCATTCTTAATTTTCCTATTGAGTAGATTAGATGATAAGTGTTTTCCTAGTTTTCATTAAAGATAGATGAGACATTAGTAACAATTCACATCCAGCTTAATAGAGATCTATCTGATGTTTTAGATAATGTGTGTGGGAAAATATACCAATATCTATGAACACATGGATGGTGTTATTTACATTTTAATTTTGGATTGGATGTGTAATCCAATATTATATTTATCTATTTGTTATATCATTTGACATTGTGTCAAATTCTTATTTATCTTACATGGTGACTTTACTTTTGCATTCTATATTATTCATACTGTCATTTATGTTTTCTTATGACTGTCTTTTTTTATCATTACTTTCTCTTTCTTCTTGAGTTTATTTCTTATAAATTCCCTTATTTTCTCTTCATGATTATTTACTTTCTTATCTCTATTTTCACGATTAATTGTCATTGTGACTTGGTTATATAAACCTGGTTCCCTTTATTAATTTTTCTTATTACCATGTGATCAGTTAACAAAAAATTAATCTCATTATATTCTCCTTTCACTAGTCCACTTTGGATTTCCTTTTTCCCTTTATCGCCTTTTCGTAAACTAAGCATATACATGGTTGAGACCTGAGATAACATGTTGGTTCATTGTTAAGCCTAAGTGTTCTAGTCAGTATTTTTTTGGTTACTTAGCTTCCTTTAGCCTAAGCCTAAAGCTCATTTGTGCATATCACTCTATCTCTCATGTTTGGTCATTCTAAGTTCATATGGAGGAATCTTAAAAAAACCTTAAATTTTTTCAAAATCTAAATCATTTAACAAAAGGTAATGATACAAAAGGAAAAAACATTTCAAAATTCTTAAAAGTCAAATCACACTAAAATATGTGATTTAAAGCACATCTCTTTCTTCTAATCAAGGATCAAACTCCACAGTTGGCCTTATGGTAGAGCCAAGGTCCATTGGGGTGCGGTAGACTAGTAGATTAAAAAAAGAGATTAAAAAAATATTTTAGTGCTACGTACTTTCTATGTAAGTACCCAATCTGCACAACTTAGACCAATAGCTCTATAAGGAGTCTTAAGGAATGGGGAACACGTCATGGGAAGTTAGGTCCATTTTTATTTTCTTGTACCAATCTACCTTCATGAGTTGATCTTGGTAACACACTTATTTTCCTACAAAGATTTGTGTATTTAGTGAATGAGTTTCCTTTGTACATTGATGGTCACTAGTCACTTAGTGTTTTCTCATGTCCTTAATATGCCTCTTATCTCCTAAGGTCTTCTCATAAGATGCCAAAATTATGCTTTTTACATTCCTTTTTTCATTCCCTACATTCCTCACATTTGCTCTTGAGAAATATTATTTTTTTCATTGATCACTCCCCTTGGGATTCTATTTGTGAGTTGCAAAGTAATACCATGGATATGACCTAGCCATCCTCATAAATTACCACAATTTCACCTTCCTATTACCAACATGCCTTGTTACCAAATTTTCATATTTATTCTACCTCATTAGTGTTCCCTTTGTGAGTTATTTTCAAAATTTTAGGTGAAAAATAAAAATTTAATTTTTTTGAAATACTCATCAAAATTATCATCTCAACAAGAAAATCATACAATGTTGTCACCCTATGGGAATTTGATTTTACTTTTTTTTCTAATGCTTAACAACTATACCGAGTTTAGTTAACTATTTTGACACTTTTGGCTATTGTAATTACTATTCTTCTATTGAATAGAAGAACATGATTTTATTTTTCTGACTATGATTCTGTTGACTGATAGAATATAATATTATTTTTATAAATATTTATTGTTATTGCATTTCTAATAAAACAAAACCAGATTTGTGACAATAGGAATGTCAGGGTTAGAAGGAAGGTTAGTATAGGGTATGTTATAAGGTGTGAAGTCACTATTCAAAATCACTATTCATGGCCACTATTCATGGTGATGTGTCATGTTGGTGATGTAGATGGTTAGTGATGTGGCTGATTGGTGATGTGGTAGGGCCCATGGAGGGTCTCTCACATGTGATTAAGATGATGTGATAGGAGTGGGGTGTAACACTCCATTAAAGGACATGGGTTTTGTCCCTAGTAATCACATGTGGTTTATTTTGGTGTGTAAAAGAAAAGTGGTCATGTATGGGTCAAATTTATATGGGGCCTTAGGATTTACATGTCTGGTTAGACTCAAAAGGTGATTACAACACATTTTGGACTTTATGTCCACATGTGAATATGAAAAAAAAAATTCAGTATTGTAGATTGACCTCACATGTGTTAGTAGGCTGCAATTATTAGAGTCATATGGGGTGGCTTAAATCTTGTCTAAATTGGAGCATCCACTTTGTTGACCCTTGGTGATGAAGACAAGAACATTATTGAGTGTTTGGACTCACTTGTGGAAGTGGGGTAAAATTTTTAGATCCACATGGAGGTGGCACATATTCTTGTCTAATTGAGGATCAATTTTGATGACTTTTGCACATAGAGACAACCATATTTGAAGATCACGTGACACCCCACTCAAATGTGGATTTTTTGGGGGGAAACTATGATGTTTCTCTCTCCCCTCTCTCTTCTCACTGTAAATGCTATAAAACATGAATCTCTCCCATTGTATTACTCATGTTGTTAGAGGACCCATGCAAGATTGTGATTTCATGCTTGGAGGTTGGATCTTGGAGGCATTGTTATGCTTGATTCATAACTTGAATGCTTCAAGTGTAAGCATAGAGTTACTAGAGGAATTTTTATAGAAGAGATTGATATTGTGTTAATATAAAGTCTGGAGGCTTCCATTTTGACTATGGTTTTTCCCTTGCTTGTTTTCATTGGTTTTCCATGTAATCTCTATGTAATGTGTTTCCCTTTTGTATTTTATTTTTTTAGTTTTTTTTTTGCATTTTTAATTGCTTGAAATGTAAGATATAACTCATTGATCTAACATGTAGTATCATAGTTTTTATTCCTAATATCTAGTATTAGAGCCATGGCAAAAAACTCCATGTTTGTGAGTGTTTTCTATTATTGTTTGTTTTTTTCAAGTGGAAACTACTATGACAAGAGGAGAGACCAAGTTGAAGATGAAACAAATAAATGGTTTTAAGTTATTTAGTTCTCTCTATGGAGCTATGGAGTATCTCTTGGTGAAGATATTGTTCTCTTCATGGTGTTGAGGAGAAGCCCACAAATGATTATAGGAGAAGTTGGAAAAGCTTTGTTAGACAAGTCAACAGCCTACACAATGTTCTTGTTGATGATAAAGTGACTGTACAACTTGAGGAGCAAGCTGGTCTCCATAAGTGGAGGTTGATGACAAGGCATGACCTTGTTGTGTTTTTTGGAAAAAAATAAAGAGGTGTATGATGTGGTATGCTATTGACCAAATATTGTTAGTTGAGATACTGAAGACAAAAATCCATGCAAAGGAAGGAGACATAAATAAACCTAAAGTTGTACATATTTTGAAGTAGATGAGGATGAGGATGAGGAATATGAAGATGTAGATGTAAAAGTGAGACCTAGTCTTCCCAAAAGGAGAAGGCTATGTGTTTGGACATGCGGTAGAGTAGTGATGAATTTTTGGTGCATTTTTAGGATAAAAAACTTGATAGGTGCATTAGTGCACTAAGTAGTACAATGACTTCTCTAGAGATATGATTGGTCCACTTGTGTCATGTTTGGCATGATTGGTAGCTGAAGGATACATTTATAAGATCAACTGAGACTTGATGTTCTAGAAAACAGAAGGTTAGTGTTGACCATATAATTTAGGGTGCTAGAGTGTTATGCATATGGTGGTGGTGTTGACCAGGTAGACTGATGCATGGAGTAACACTAGAGGCACATGAATTGGTGTTTTGGAAACATTTAATAGAGCATAATGCATTTAGGATGTGAGCTCAAAAACTCATTAGGTGTAGTGATGTAATGAGTAGTATGATGAATTTCTAGGAGCTATGATTGGTTCAGTGAACTTGTGTCATGTTTATAGCTAGAAGGCTATGTGGAGAAATCTGGTTTTGACTTATATGAGATATTCTCTCCTTATTACTATCAAAAGTGATATGTGCACTAGTTATTTTTCAAGGAGTTGGAGCAAAACTATTTATACATGGTGATCTCTCATAGGGGGAGAAAGATACAAGGATAAGGCAAAAGTGTAGCTAGTTTGCATATTGAATAAAGAACTATATGGGTTTCTAGTAGATGTTTTGAGGGAGTACATGATATTAAATAACTTCATAGAGAGCCAAAGTGTTTAGTATATGTTGATGTTATGTGTTGTTGACATGTTGAATGCAGGCCCCAACATGATCACTATTTTGATGGCTCAGTGAGAAAACCAAGGATGGATATACACAAGGATAGGATAGCAAGGAAGTACCCCACTCCTTGCATTTTGAGTTATCTTCCTAGAAGTGTCTTAGAGGAGGATAAGACATGTTATCTTGTGTATTGGATTCATCAGGATTAGGAAGCCTCATGATGCCATAGTGAGCACTAAATGAGATACTTACAAGCAATGGGAGTTGTGAGATGGTTCATGGCATAATCTTGAATGGAGGATTAATAAACATTATGGAAAAGTGAAGAATCATTTTAGGTGTTGCAATATACTATGTAAGAGAAAATGTTGACAAAGCTAATTAGGGTAGAGGAGTTTTATTAGTGCAATAAAACTTCTACTAGGTTTGTGTTAGGGTAATAGTGGGCATAGATGGATAGCTAGTTGCAGAATACTCAGGTGTGGTAAAAGCCTATGTATATTGACTTCAAGTGGGAGTATGTTAGGTATGAAGTCATTAGTCATGAATCACTATTCATGGTGATGTGGATGGTCAGCGATGTGGCTGATTGGTGATGTGGTAGGGCCCATGGAGGGTCTTTCACATGTGATCAAGGTGATGTGATGGGAGTGGGGTGTAACACACCACTAGAGGACATGGGTTTTGTCCCTAGTAGTCACATGTGGTTTGTCTTGGTGTGCAAAAGAGAAGGGGGAATGTATGTGTTAAATTTATAAGGGGCCCTATGATTCACATGTCTAGTTAGAGTCAAAAGGTGATTGCAATACCTTTTGGACTCTTGTGTTCACATGTGAAGATGAAGACAAGAATACATTGTTGCAAATTTATCTCACATGTCTGAGTGAGATAAAATTCTTGGAGTCACATGGGGTGGATTGGATCTTGTCTAAAGTGGAGCATCCACTTTGTTGACCCTTGGTGATAAAGACAAGAAGAACACTATTGAGCATTTGTACTCACTTGTGGTAGTGGAGCATATATTTGGAGCCACATAGAGGTGGCACATGTTCTTGTCTAATGGAAGATCAAAGTTGATGAATTTTGCACATAGAGATAGACACCTTTCAAGATCACATGATGCCCCACTCAAATGTGGAATTTTGTTTGGGCCACTATGATGTTTCTCTCTCCCCTCTCTCTTCTCATTGTAAATGTTATAAAGCACGAAACTCTCACATTATATTACTCATTGCTATGACCTTAAACTTTGGCATGTATAGGGATATGTGTGGATGACTTGTGGATTACATACCTCTTTTATATTCTTATTACATTTCTCTATATTCTTAGTTAGGTTGGTCTATAGAATAACCATGGCTAGGTAGACTATATATAGGAGGTAGTGTTTAGTCTTTGATCATCATATTAAGTATTATGCTATTATTGCATTATTGTAGAGGTTGCTACTAAAAGTTCCTCTACTATATTATCCAACATTATGCTCTATTTTTAATCATTGTTATGTGATCTCTTATATTTTCTTATTCTCTATAAAATATAATTATTGTGTGAACATATAATTAATTCATTACAAGTGGTATCCGAGCTTCGATTTAGGTAAGTTTTCTATGGTGTTTTATTTCAGATCTAGCAAGGTGTGACTTATGTGAGTGAAAGGAGAGAAAAAATATAACTTACAATCTAGGAATAATTAATTTTTTCTATCAGTGTAGTATTGTTCGAAACACTTTTTTGAAAAAAAAGTAATAAAAAAAAAGTCTAGAAATTTATTTCCTTTTGCATAATTACAATCATTGGATCCATCTCAGTGAGATGATTACAATGATATATTCTACTGGTACATTTTTTTGGTGTAAAAAATTTCACCTTATTACATAAAAATAGTCATTAGATTCATCTTGGTGAGGTGATCGTAGCAGTACCATATCTTGGTACACATTTTTTGGGGAAAAAACCCTCCTAGGGTTTGTGTAAGGAGGGTCCTACTACTCAAGGAAAAAAAGGGGTCAATATACTCCTAATATCTTAGGGATGACATGGAATATGGAACTTCAGATTTGATGATTTCTCAATTTTAGGCTAACATAAAGGGCTTAGTGTAGTAGAATGACTTTGCTACAGTTTAAAATGATGTTTCAAATATGCACAAAAAGATTAATGGGGTACACACTCAATTGCATCAGATCACTATCAATTGGATTCCATTTCATCTCAATTATAGCAAAACAACACTCCACTTCATCATTCGGGTCCTTCTCCTCTCAACACTAACAAATCTAATCTTGGTGTGAAATCAATGTTACCAAAAGTGGACATGTGTAAGTTTGATGGTAAGGATCCTCTCACTTGGATTACTCAAATTGAGAATTTATTTGATTTACACCAAAATCCTAGTTCTCAAAAGGTGATAGTGGTGTCTCTGTATTTGGAACCTAAGCAATTCATTTGGTATCACTAGTTGTGTGCTCAAAATAAAATGAATGGTGCTCCTGTTACATGGTCTATTTTCACTAATAAGTTGTTGGCTCATTATCAAAATAATGTCTCTGAGAACTAATTCAACCAATTAGCTAAATTGCATCAAATAAGAACTATGAAGGATTATATTAATCAATTTTAGAATCTATCCTTACATGTAGAAGACATCACTAAGGCAAATTTGACTGATATTTTTTTAGGTGGACTCAAAGATAGCATCCAATTGAAGGTTTGAATGCTTAATCCATTATATATATCAAAATATATTCTAAGGGCATGCATATTAGAATAACAAGAGATGGTTAAATAGAAAAAATACACTACTGGTTGTGATCACATCTTTTTAGCACCATCATTTCCTTAACCCACCAGATTGACACCTTAGCAAATTGAGGAGAAGTAAGCCATGGGGTTGTGTTATGGTTGCAAAAAAAAATTGAGTAAAGGACATCATTATGATAAAAAGGATTTCTTTTACATCAAAGGTGCCAATGAAGAGGTAGATCATGAAAAGGTAATTAGTGAGGATGTAGAAGGACCTGAGGAGGAATCTGAAGACTCTCAACTTACTATTCCTTATCATTCCCTTTCATGTATGAGTACTCCCCAAAATATTAAGGTGGTGGGTTTCATTAAGAAATATAAGGTCACTTTATTGATTGATTTTGGGAGCACACATAACTTCATCAATATTTTGTTGGCTTCTCATTTAAACTATTTCATTTATCTCACTTTAGAATTTTAGGTCATGATTGCAAATGTTAGTACTATTAGTTGTTTAGGAAAATTCCATAGTATTAAGATGGCCATGGGAGACTACTTATTATATTATCCTATGTTTGCTATTCCCATGGGTGGAGCCAAAATTGTTCTAGGAGTATAGTGGCTCACCACTTTGGGTATTATTTAGATGGATTTCTCAAAATTATTCATGTGCTTTCATTATGAGGGAAATACGTGTGAACTAAGGGGATTAAGGGCTAAATCTACACAACTTGTTATCTCCCATCAAATGACCAAGATTATCCAAAAGGGTGTTAAAGGGTTTGTAGCTCACTTATTTTCCATTGAATTCCAACCAAATCAGCCACCTACACCTCCTGATCTACAATAAGCAATTGTCATCTATTCTATGTTTTTGGTGACATGATAAAAGAACTTCCACCGAGTTGCATGCATGATCATGCCATCACACTTATTCTTGGTAGTAAACCACCAAGTATCAAGCCATACAGGTATCCCTATGCCTAAAAAATTGAAATTGAAAAGATGGTACAAGAGATGTTGGACACATGAATCATTCACCACAACCAAAGCAAATATTCTTTGCTAGTTGTCATGGTAAGAAAGAAAGATGGCACTTGAAGGATGTGCCCTGAATATAGAGAGCTCAACAAGTACACTATTAAAGATAAGTTTCCTATTCTTGTCATTGATGATTTTCTTGATGAATTAAATGGTGCTCTTTATTTTATCAAGTTAGATCTGCATTCTGGGTATCATCAAATCTGGATCCATAATGAAGACATACCCAAAATAGATTTTAAAACTCATGAGGGACATTATGAGTTTATGGTTATGCCTTTTGGTCTAGCAAATTCACCATCCACCTTTTAGAGTTTGATGAATACTATTTTTAGGCCATATTTGAGGAAATTAGTTCTGGTGTTTTTTGATATCTTCATCTACAATAAAAATTGGGAAGACCATTTGCCACATGTGAAATAGGTACCTTTAATTATGGAACAACATCAATTTTATGCCAAACCTTTTAAATTTACTTTTGGAGCTCATGAGGTTGAGTATTTGGGTCATATTGTTTCACATGAAGGAGTGAAAGTGGATCCTAAGAAAATCCAAGCAATGGTGGACTAGCCAGTTCCTAAGACACTCAAGTAACTAAGGGGATTTTTTTGGATAATTGGTTACTATCTTAGATTTGTCAAAAAATATGGTGGCATTTCAGCCCCACTCACCTCTTTGTTGAATAACGACTCCTTCTAGTGGACTGATACAACTACTAGGGCACTTAAACAATTGAAACTGGCTGTGTGCACTACTCCAATGTTGGCCACTCCTAATTTTTATAAGATTTTTATGGTTGAATGTGATGCATCTAGATATGGTATGGGTGTTTTGCTCACACAAAAAGGAAAACACTTGCATTTTAAATTCAAAAACTAAAGGGCCAAAATATACTCAATCCCATCTATTAGAAGGAAATAATGTCCATTTTGCATGTAGTCAGATAATGGAGACATTATTTGATGGGTCATCACTTTTAGATAAAGACTAATCATGATAGTCTCAAATATGTTTTAGAACAATGGTTATCATCAGAATAACAACAACAATGGGTAACTAAGATGTTAGGATATGATTTTGAAATAGTCTACAAGAAAGGAAACAAAAATGTGGTGGCAGATGCACTATCTAGGAGGGATGAATCAGTTGAGGCATTGTTATGTGCCATGACCATTTGGAAAGTAGATTGGCTAGAGGAAGCAAGATCAAAATTAGAAAATGACAATGCTACCCATGATTTGATTCAAAATCTTCAACAAGGTTTGGGTGGATTTGAAAAATTCACATGGAAGGGTAATGCATTATGGTATAAAGACATATTATACCTATGTAAGAATTATTTTCTCAAACAAAAAATCCTTTAGGAACTTCATACAACTCCACTTAGGGGTCATTCAAGTTTTTTGAAAATCTATCATAGAATCAAGTTCAATTTTTTTGGGAAGGAATCAAGGGGGATGTCTAGAAATATGTGGCTAAATGTCTGATCTATCAATAAAATAAAGGTGAAACCATCAAAACCCTAGGTCTTTTATAGCCTTTATCCATCCCTAGACAATGTTGGGAAGAGGTGTCAATGGATTTCATTATAGGGTTATCGAGATCTGATGGTCAAAATGTTATCATGGTTGTTGTGGATCATCTCAATAAGTATGCTCATTTTTGTTCTTTGTCACAACCCTTTATAACTAGTACAATAAATTTTGCTTTTCTTAGTATAATTCATAAACTGCATGGTACTCTTAAGATCATTATTAGTGATAGAGATCCCATGTTCACTAGTAATTATTGGACTAAATAATTTACATGTTTGGGCACCAAGTTGGATCATAGCTCATCCTATCATCCTCAATCAGATGGAAAAATTGAGGTAGTCAAAAAATGTTTGAAAGGATATCTCTATTGTTTTATTTTTGATAAATTGGATAAATTGGTTCATTGGTTACCACTTGTTGAGTGGTGGTTTAATACTTCTATTCATAACTCTTCTAAAATGTCTCCCTTTATGGCCTTGTATGGATACCACCCTCCATCCATCACTTAAACCTTGAAGTTACATCCTAAGGTTCATGTATTTGAGAAACATATTCATCATCAATAGGAGGTCCTTGTATGTCTACGTGAAAATTTAGCCATGGCCTAGAATCACATGAAGTAGCAAGTAGATCAACATAGGACTGACATGCATTTTGACATTGGTGATTGGGGTTTTATTCACTTGCATCCATATAAGCAAATCTCCTTAAAGTAACAGAAAAAGGATAATAAGTTGTCCCCTAAGTATTATGGGTCTTATCATATTTTAAAAAAAAATGGTAGTGTGGTCTACACGATAGAGTTTCCTTCATCCACTCACATACAACCAGTATTTCATGTATCATGCCTGAAGAAAGTCATTGGAAATATAGTTTCTACTCAAACTAAGTTACTAGAATTGGATGAGGGATGGAGATTTATTCTTGATGCTGAGGTGATCCTTCAAATACACACTAAGCAACTATGATCTAGAGTGATTAAGGAGTACCTATGGAAGAATATGCCATGTGAAGATACCACCTGAGAGGATGAATCCTTTGTGCAACAATAGCCAGAGTTGATTAAAAATTAAGGACAATGTTGTTTTGACAGGGAAGGACATGCTATGCCCTTAACCTTTGGTGTGTCTATGGATATGTGTGGATGACTTGTGGCTTACATACCTCTTTTATATTGTTGTTATATTTATCTATGTTCTTAGTTAGGTCATCCTATGAAATAACCATGGCTAAGTAGACTATATATAGGAGGTATTGGTTAGTATTTGATCATCATATTAAGTATTATACTCTTATTGCATTATTTTGGAGGTTCCACGTTGAAGTGGCTTTGCTATATTATCTAGTATTCTACTCAGCTATCAATCATTGTTCTATGATCTCTTATCTTTGCTTATTATGTCAAAATATAATATTTCTATGTGAACACCTAAAAAATTTCATTACACTCATTATGTTAGAGGATCCATGTACATTTGTGCTTGCATGCTTGGAGGTTGGATCATGGAGGCATTGTTATGCTTGGTTCACAACCTGAATTCTTCAAGTGTAAGCATTGAGTTGTTGGAGGAGCCTTTGTAGATCATATTGATGTTGTGTTAATATGAAATACGGAAATTACTATTTTTATTGTGGTTTTTTTCCCTTGCTTGTTTGCAAGGGTTTTCCACATAATCTCTGTTTAATGGGTTTCCATTTTGTCTCTAATTTTTGTAGCTTATTTTTTTGCATTTTTAATTACTTGCATTGTAGGATATAGCTCATTGATCTAACATGCATTATCAAAAAAATTATTCCTAACATATGTTTGGTCTGTGATCTTGTAAATATACTAATATCATTCATAAAATAGTTTTGGATCAATATTTTAGATCTCTAACTATGACATACATTCATTTTATAGCCTACTATTTGTATTTGAGTTATGGTAAAAGTAACTTCCTAGGGCTAACTACTTACTAATGCATCATATAAAAAATGGACAAAATATTATTATGGATAGGATGATAAAATAGTTATTCTTGAAGGTACATAGAAGTAAAAGTACATACAAAATTCTATCTAATGTCTTGCATATTGGGGCATAACACCTCATTCCATAGAATCAGGGAAAACTAATAATTACTTAGCATGATATGACAATTTTTTATTAATTTTAAAACTTATGAAACATAATTTATGACCTAAATATAAAAAATGAAAGAAAAAAATTGGGCAAGAAGCTTAGTGTTTCATCCTTGTTACCACTTTCTAATCACTAAGATCTAAACTGGGCAATGTGAGAGCATATGGTGGATAAAAGTAGATCACCCTAAACCACTATAACTACTATATAAAAATGACCTTGGAAAGAGATATTATACAATATGATATGAATCTTCCTACAATAAAATAGAGAAATAATGAAAATACCAAAAATGATATTAAAAATGAATAGAAAAAGACTATATTACATAAAATAAGATAAAAAATTGCATTAAAATATCACTGAGCTATTTGAGGGGGAAACCTCCTTTGAGCAAGCTCAATATACTATAATTCACAGATGTCTTTCCAATTGTCTAGGATCTTATTTATATTAATTGTATCCTAGCTAAGCATATGGGATTTTTACAATCGATTCAAGGGATGACTTAAAAAGCATATGCATCCATAGATTTTATTAAATATATTAATTATAAGTAAAGAGTTAGGATGGATAAGTATTAACATTTTATACTTTCTCTATAGAATGGTCCATAGAATCCAATCTCAAGATTAGATAAAATGTTAATGCATAATAAAAATGCATTTTTTGAAATGTTGAAAATTTTTACAACTAAGATTTTTAGTGAGCGAAACACTGATGTTAGATCAATGGGAGACCTCCATATGTTATGGTCATTGAAATAAAGGATGAATATAAATTTGTCATCATCCAATTTTATAAATTATTTGACCACCTCAATTTTTTTCCAAATACTTTGTGCAACAAAAAGCCCTCAATCTTAACTAGGGTAGAGGTTATGAATAAGGTTTGGAAGCCATATTTTTATAAATGTTTTTGACAAATGATGAGCCTACACAAATAAAGTGTTGACTTAAAAGTTTATAATATTTTTAGATTTAAATGACAGGAATAATCCATTTGGTGCATAAAATAACACATTGTTTATACATATCAATAATTTTGAATACGTCGTTTATGTTGTGGAAATAAAAAAACTTCCAAAGAAATTGTATTAAAGCCTCAAGTTTGCTTGGAATTTGCTTGACATTGTCCCTATTTAAATGGGTTGGTTTAATTTGTTTGTTTATACATATCAATAATTTTGAATACATCGTTTATGTTGTGGAAGTAAAAAAACTTCCAAATGAATTGTATTAAAGCCTCAAGTTTGCTTGGAATTTGCTTGACATTATCCCTATTTAAATGGGTTGGTTTAATTTGTTTTTGAAACATGTTTAAGGTTCAATGTACACATATTGCATGATTATATAAAAAAAAATGGTGCTAGTAAATGGAAACAATAATAAATGTCGCTGAAAAAAATCTAATAAGTGTGATATAAGATTGACGTGATGGGATAACTAGAAATTTTAGTTCTTAATTAAATGCACCTAAAAAATGAATGTGTTATATAAATTCATGTTTATAATACATGCATGTTTCCATTGATTGTTTCTACCCTATTTATTTAATCATGCATAATGAAATGTGATTTGTGTATTTATAGAATTAGCGAGTGTACACTCATTAATGAGTACACTCACTATTTAGAATATACACTCATTAATGAGTACACTCACTATTTAGAATATACACACTCATTAATTCTATAAATACACAAATCACATTTCATTATGCATGAATAAATAAATAGGGTAGAAACAATCAATGGAAACATGCATGTATTATAAACATGAATTTATATAACACATTCATTTTTTAAATACATTTAATTAAGAACTAAAATTTCTAGTTATCCCATCACATCAATAATAAATGTCGCTGAAAAAAAAATCTAATAAGTGTGATTTAAGATTGACGTAATGGAATAACTAGAAATTTTAGTTCTTAATTAAATGCACCTAAAAAATGAATGTGTTATATAAATTCATGTTTATAATACATGCATGTTTCCATTGATTGTTTCTACCCTATTTATTTATTCATGCATAATGAAATGTGATTTGTGTATTTATAGAATTAATGAGTGTACTTTTATATATATATAAGTACACTCATTAATTTTATAAATACACAAATCACATTTCATTATGCATGATTATGATTTTATATATATATATATATATATATATATATATATATATATCCTAATTGTTACAATTTATGTCAGGAAGACCTCCCTCTATAGAAAGAAAAAAAATGAAGATGTGGCACTAATGTTTCTTTTTATCTCTTATGCTATTCTTGTTTTTACCTATAAAGATGCAATAAAAATCTCCCATTATTTACACAAAATGTAGGGGAGAAGTATAGAAAAGTTCTTTTAGCTAGATTAAAACAATGAATATATAATTAATTATCATATTTTATATTTAAGGCATATACTCAAGTAGTTTGTTTAAATTTTTTGGTCATGTTTTAAACTCATGTATATAGTCATGATTGCGTGTTGTGATGCTGTAGGAAATATATATGGAAAGTATTTTGTGACTCTAATAAACCTAACAATATCTTATAAATCTATTTTATTTTAAATTTTTATCTTAACTTCTTAATACTTATAGTGTATTGATGTTGACCTATTATTTTCATTGCAGTATTAAAACAATAGTTGTTGAGAAAACATTATTTTATTCCTTGAAACTATGTTTGAAAAAACATACAAACTTAAGTTCTTATTATGAAATAAAATATTAAACAAAAATAATAAAAAATGGCGTGCATTTTTTTTTCTTTTTATCCATTTTCTAAAAATTACATATATTATTATTAATTATGCTAGCCTGTATGTTTTGTATTTATTAATGTTACAACATAATCTATGGAGTCACAAAGTTATCAAAATTTATTTTTTGATTTTAAATTATTTTTAAGTTTTGCATATTTGTGTAGATTGGTCCATTGGACTAGTATAAGTTTTTTTCCCAATGCTTCATTCATTCATAATATATAAAATGAAAATGAATGTGTGGTGTTATAATTTATTTCTATTTCTATTTAATTGTTTTAATTTTATTTCCTGTGGAAATTGTAAATTATAAATTTTTGGTGTCTATTGATGGATTCAGTGTTTATGAGTTCTAATATTCATTTTTTGAGAATATGTTATTTAAAAGAATTTATTATTATTATTATTGTTGTTGTTGTTGTTGTTGTTGTTGGTGGTGGTGGTGGTGGTGGTGGTGGTGGTGGTGGTACTCTTGCTCAGATTGCTTTTGACCAGAGCTAGAAACTGGATCTAGGACACAATTATGGGGGTCAATCCTCGAGAACCATTAAATCAACATAAATGGCCACCACCAACTACTAAAACCACTAATTCAACTCAAATGGCCACATCCGACCTTTAAATATTACCCTATGAAATTCAAACCTGGGTGGGGTTGGGAACAACCAACCCACTTTACCAACCCTTCTACATATCATTGGCTATTAAAATATTTTTGTACAAAGATGTAATTTATTCAATGTAGAGTTCCATAAGTTGAAATGGAGTTTTTTTTGAAGAAAATGACGATGAAGATCTCCTTAATTTTTTCGATATATTCAAGAGGCTTTATAAGGTATATCCCTTATCTAAACCAAAAATTTATTTACCCATGTGTAATTGAGGTGGAGATCTTTGAGCCAGAGTGTCATTTATTGAAGGACTCTTACTTTGAGCAAGCCAATGACCTAGACCCTGTTCTAGTGGGTATATCTTATTTTGAATAGATTATTCAAGAATGAATTATGAAAAGTAAGAATGATCTTTCCATGTAGCATGTTGAGTAAGAGAAGGAAATTTTAGGATCAAATAATTGTTAATTTAATCATACAATATCATCATTTTGTGTTAAATATAAAGGATAGATTTAAAGTAATAGTTATTCACAATCATTCTTTGGCTCAATAGTATTTTCTGGTTTTTGGTTGTCATGGTGTGTTGGATTCTGATATTTAATGGTTTATTGAAGATAACTTGAACAATATATTTATAAATATTCAAAATTATATTGATCAAAGGGATTTATGTAGCTAGGATAAATTAGTTGAATATGTTAGGATTTTTAGTATGTGGTAGAAGTTGAATTTGTTCACTAAAACCATCTCAAAAGATAGATTTGGTGGAATTTAACTATGGATGTAGTCTAGAAGTAGTGAACTAAGATTTGGCATAGAAAATGAGGGACATGTTAATATGACTTTGGAACTCAGGCTTGATGGTATGTGTAAGAGAAATGATGATAATAATGCTTATAAGAGTGAATCCATCTAATATTTCTCTTTCAATGACTTGTTTTATCTTTAATTTTGGTTAATACTTGTCTATTTTTTATTTGGAAAACCTTGTAAAATTTAATTTCAAGGTGTAAAGTTTATATGATGTCTCATTTTACCCTTTTATTTTCCTTTTATTACCTTAAAATTTTATTTAAAATTGCATTTATTGTTATATATTCATGCTATTTATTACAACATATGTGACTACAATTTATTATTCAATATATTCTTTCTTCGATCTAGATACAAATGCATCTATGGTGTGATGCTAAACTTTTTTCTCCCAATTTTATGTTTTTTTAATTTTATTTATGAACATCTAATTAAATATTCCTATACATTTGATATTTTTCAAAAAAAAAAAATGTAACCAATTGGGAATAGTCCATGCCTTTTGTACCTAATTGATAGTTCATATTCACTTTTGAAGAATCCAATATTATACTTTTCTATGCTTCTAGCATGTGTCATGTATTGGTATGGTAATAGGAAAAATAATTGAGTTAAAGACATAGATACCTTCCTATTCATAAATATTTTCCACCACAAACCTTATTTAAACAAATTACATTTGTGTTTGTTCAATAAAAATGAGATTATTCTAATCATATTTTACATAGAGACAATGTTTTGAGCTTAGCTTACCTAATAATTGTTACCAAAATAATGGAAGTTCTAAATATGTTGATTTAACGATTCCTTCAATGCAAAAGCAAAGTAAGAATATAGAATATTGCAAATAAAAGCAATAGACATTTTTTGCATCTCAGGGAATAGAAAGAAAGCGCATGGAAAACATATCCGTTGAAACTACTACTTAAATTCACTTGACCAAAACTAAGATTAGTCCATTTAGCCAATAGGAAACCTATGGCTTGCCAACATATTCTACATCAAACAATAATGGCTTTTAGAAAAAATATGTAATGGTTTCATGCCCAATTCTTAGTCTATACATAAAAATATATTAAATAATAGGCCTTTCTTATTGTATTCAATAAGCAAAATGAAGGTTTTGATGTGCGAAAACAAAGATAAAATAATAGATTTTACATAATTGCCTTACTAGCAATGGAAAAATAAAATAAATATCATTGATTAAATTTATTGACTTATCAAACTTCTGTATCTACCACCTGGTTATTTACAAACTAATTTTTAAATCTGAAACCACTTTTAAATCTCCATTATTATCTTACATTATAAAAAAATAAATAAAAAAATCAAGGTTTATGGTTCACACTCTTGAAAACTGAGTTTTTCTACCACAATGATAGAGACAACTATACATATATATTTTAGGCCACAAATCTTATTAAAAATTAACTCAAAATAATTATTTGTTCAAACTATGGTCTATGTATATTCAATTATTAAAACTAAACAATGTTTCAAACCTAAAATAGCATGAAAAACCTATATAAACCCTGTTTTAAATCTTTATTGTCATCTTAAAGATTAAAACAATACTATATTTCCATCTTCTAGAACCAACCTTCAGTTATGTAGTTGATCGATGGTTCAAATTTGAAGGTGAAGAATGAATATGGATACCTCCATTTTAAATCTTCACTATAATCTTAAAGAATAAAAAGTATTGCATTAACAATGGATAACAAAGAAAATAATTTTGAGGTTTATGGTTTCACCATTAAAAACTAAAGCTTTCTTCCATGGGGATAAAGACAACTATCCACATATATTTTTCATTGCAACCCTTATTGATTTTTTTTGTATCAATGTCAACAATAAAACCAAGACAAGGGAAAATTAAAAAAATAAATAAATAAATCTCCTAGCATTCATGTAGTTTTTGGCCCATATAGTGGGGTTCTATACCTACTGGTATGAATGTGTTGGCCCACTAGCCACCATATATGGTAATCGTTGTATTATTTAAAATCACACTTGTGTACGATCGCATGGCATTGTGTTATTAACCCAATCAAATGGTGGTAGTAATAGCATATCAATCTCATATAAAAAAAAATTCTAAATATGAAAACATTATCTATAAAATAAAGTTTTTATTGCGTGGAAAATATGCATAAATAAAAGTTTTATACACAAGTCTTTATTACATGGCCATTATTCACCATTCTTTAAGATGTAGAGAACGTTCTTTATTTTATATTATGATAAAGAAATGACTCTTGCATTCTATATCTGATCAATGGTTCACATTGGATGTTGGAGATTTCATTATCATTATTTTCCCCTACTTTTGGTGCATGGCAGATATTGGTGTGGCTGTCTCACAGGACTTGAGGGTAGGGATGGGTATGTATTGGCTCTTTGAGGACTAAGTGACATATAAAAAAGGTGAGTGGTCAATAAATTGAAACAATAACATGTGTTCCTTTTCTATGATGGTAAGTTTATCATGCATATATCTAATTTGATGCATTAGATACCCTTTTTTTTTTCTAAATTTTAATATGAATGTGATAATGTACATGTTCTTTTGGTATCTCATTAACTTAAACTAATGTTTGATAATTTTTAAAAAAAATCAATTAACAAATTAAATAGGATTTTTTTTTTAAAAACACTTCACAAGGAATTAATCCTTGTCACCTTTTTCAGGATTTTTTTTCAATGAATGTTGTTAATGAAGGAATTAACGCGTGGGATTGGTATTCAAAAAAAGATTGTTGTGTGCCCCACAAAAAACGTTTTGCCCAGAAATTGATGTGCAGCATTTTTCTGTTGGTAGTTGTTACAGGGCCCATGAAAAGTTTAAATGCCTGATAACCATTGACTTTTGGAGTTTTAATTCAATGGAATTTTAATTTCTTCAATCATTCAGTCGCTAATATCCACATTGAACCTCACTGCCAATTAAAAAGATTGGGCAGAAAATTTCAAACTAACTTGCCAAATATCGTGGGGTGCCCATTCAAAATTGTGAATAGTTGAACAGTAGGTATTCCGTGTCACAGATGTAACTGCAACAAGATTAAAGGAAAAAACAAACTACAACCGTAAGACAATGAATTATTCCGGTGGTCAGTAGGAAGTTATAAATATTCTGCATTGATGTTCTAGAGACGCATAGGACAACTGAAAGAGTGTCCTATGTGTATATGAAAAAGACCTCCATTAGAATTTATATGTTGAAATTGTGATGATTAGAGTACTTGGGAAGTAGATCTATATAGGGGTTCACCTATTAGAATGAGCTTTTCATTCTGTACCTAATCAATGGTCTTTATTTGAAGTTGAAGGATAAATACAATTGTATTTTTTGTTATTAACATACGACACGTTTCGCTGCAATCATGTTGTAACTCTTGAGGGTCTCTGACATGCATGTTGGTCCATCAATGATGAGGCGGAAGATATGTAAGGATGACATATTATTAAAATTTATTAGTAAGTTGAAGGATAAATACAATTGTATTTTTTTGTTATTAATATACGACACGTTTCACTGCAATCATGTTGTAACTCTTGAGGGTCTCTCACATGTATATTGGTCTACCAATGATGAGGTGGAAGATATGTAAGGATGACATATTATTAAAATTTATTAGTCTTTATTGTGATTCTTTGTCAGTGGCAAGGCTACCAAAAAGTTAGTATTTATTTATTTATTTATTTTGTTTTTGCATAGTAAAACATTTATTTTGATTATTCAATGTTATAGTTTTACATGTAAAGAGTAAGGATTGGGTGTGAAAGTATTGTGAAATTTAAACTTAAATTGGTTTCTTTGAGTGGGTCATGAATATTTTGTATGTGTAATTTTTATTGATGACGTTGATTCATTTTTTCTTTTGTAATAATATTTACACTAGAAAATTTATGTGGATTGGTGTCCCTATTATTATGATGGAAAGCGTGGGTTTGCAAAGGGGAGAGCTATATACCTTAAAACTATATTTAGTTATGATTTGGTTTGTTGGCCATTAATAATGCAGTGATCTTTTTAATTCCTTAAGATGATAGTGGAGATTGAAAAGGTGGGTTTGATAGTTGGTCTTACATGTTATGTAGATTTGATAGTTCGACATGGATAGACTAGTAATTAATGTTCACAATGGGAAATATATGTGTATAGTTGTCTCTATCACTATGGCAGAAAGCATAGATGATTTCTAGTTACAATTTGGTGTGTTGGTCATTTGTCCATGCATGCAAATTTATAAAAATACTAGTCATTCACTATCGCAATGAAATAAAAAATGAATGTTTTGCTCTACAAAAATTAAAAAAATTGGCTTATATATAAAAAAACAATAAAAATGACACAAAAAGCTATACATAGACATTTTACACTGCAGACATTAAAAATAAAAAAAATATCAAAACTACATGACATTTCAAATCCACAACATGAAAAAACTATCCAAAAACCCTTTCCAATCTTCATTGCAGTTGTCTCATAGGGCCTAAGGGTCATTGGTGTGGGTATGTTTACTTGCCTATGATGAAGTATAAGGTACACATGGATGACAAGACAATAACTTTGATTAAATTCATTTATTGTGAATTTTTCTTACAGGGAAACTATGGAAAATATATCATGTTTTTGGATTGTCACACATCAAAACACATATTTTGATCATTTGGTGTGCTAATTGTGCATGCATAGACTAGGGATTGGGCATGCAACCAATTGAAGGTTGGTTAAGCTCAATTTAATTTGTTTACGTGAGTGGAGTGAGAATATTTTACGTGTTTACATTTTATTGTTAACAATGATACAATTATTTTATTTTGAAATAAGGATTATGGTGGAAAATATTTATCGATGGTTGTCTCCATCCTCATGGTAGAAAGAGTGGGTTTGAAAATGTGAGAGTAATAAACCTTGAAATGATTTTTGGAAATGATTATGTTTGTTAGCTATTGGTAACACAATATTTTTAAAGCCTAGGAACCATCCCTTGAGTGACAACAAGCCCTTGGCCAATGCCTTTCAATTGTTCTTTGCAAGCCAACTTTCGTGTAGATAGTTTCTTGCAATAGGATGTTCTCCATTGAGGACATTTAAGAGGTTGCCATGCAAATGGCCAAGGACATAGCTCCTAGGTGTCATGGATTTCAATGTTAATTATATAAAAAAATGTGAGATTGTTGGGTCAATCTTATATCAGGTCTACATTGAATTTTTATTAATACTCATTCCTTAGGGACTTGCATAAAAAAAGGACATATTAAATTCATTCCCAAGCAGGGATACCCCAAGCTAATTGGTAATTAGCGGCCATTGCTTTACTCAATTTATCATACAAGATCATTACTAAAGCACTTGTAATTCATCTTCACCATATCTTTCCCTTAATTGTTAGACTTGATGATGCAGGAGCATCTCAAAGCATCTAAATAGCTTCACAGAGGACTTGGTCAAAGATGGAAACCATCCTTTCTAGCCTACAAAGTCCAAGTCATGTCTTAGTTGAGTTTAAATTCAAATTCTTGCATATTCCCTCCAAAATGTTGTTTAAGGAGGAGCAAATGTAAAAATCAAATGTAAAAGTGAAAAAGAGTAATAAGGGTAAAAGTAGTTGAGAGGAATCCCCATGTTGGGAGTTTGTTGAGTAAATGAGGGGGAGATGGTTGAAAGATTTCAAATATAAGATATTAGTTGAGATCATCTTCTCAACTTAGCATATTGGTTTTACAGAATCTTTTTTATTTATTTTGAACTCAATTTAGGCGTAGGATAGAGAAGGGAAGTCTATTTCAAAGGAGTAATATGTGGAATGGAAGAAGAGAGAGGATAAGAGTACGTAGAGGAAAGAGATGGGAAACAGTGAGGGGGGACCTCACTCAATAAATGTTAAAGTCAAGGAGGAAGGAGCAGACTTGATGAAAAGACAAACAAGGATATGAAGGTGCAAATAAGACTTGTAAGCCATTGACCATTGATATGGGTCATGGAATGTTGAATTCTTGATTGTAAGTATCTTATTTGATTAATAATAATTGGTATTTGTTTCTCATGTTAGTGTTATGTAAACAATGCTCTTAAGTGTTGAAGTCTAGTATACACAGTAAAAAGTAATGTATAAACTATGTGTGTGATTGTTAAAGAGTTTAAGGACATAATAGCATGCATGAGGTATCTTAACCATTGTATGGAGAAATGTCTAAGACTTTTGCTTGATATCAATGAGTTTAATATGCTTTGAATGTGAAAAAGGTCATGAATAGGGTTAAGACAGGGCACTCTAAACGTAAACACACAGTCCACTGTCAAAATGTTGGACCAATGTGAAAATGAATGAATGAAATTTAAAAGAGCATATGGAAAGGTTTGTGAGTTCACTGAGAGTTTTTATAATGATAAAATGGACCTAGAAACCCTTAAATGCATTAAGACTCTCAAAAACCCTACTCTCAACTTTAAAAAAAAAAGGGTACAGGTAGAAATGAGGGTCTTGGTATGTTTTGTGAACCTAAGAAATTTTTAGAAGGATTTTGATATTGGAATAATTTTTTTAATCCATCAATATGATAAATGACCCTTTGAGTGTTTGTTTAAAGAAGGATTAATAAAGGAAACCCTTAAAAACCCTATCCACTGTCAAGAAATATAGTCCAAGTAACCAAAGGATCTTGTGTTGGGATGAATAAAATGGTTATGTGACTTGGAAAATGAATGGGGAAGGTGTAAGACACCTAGAAAAAACGTTTTTATGTATTTAGACCCTTTGAAACACCCTAAAACACTCATAGTTGCATTTTGAAGGCTCTTGGCCTTGTGCAGGCTCTAGAAACCCTTGACTTAGGGTTTGATCTCTAAAATGAATTCCAACCCTTTAAATTTGTTGAAACTTTGGAATCTTGGCTTTGGAGATGTTTACAATTTTTTAAAAAAGGTTTCACACTTGTAGGGTACATAAAATTATGGGAATCATAGTTGAAATTGAGTTCTAGGTGCATGCAAGCTAAAAGAGTAGGCCAAATAGAGAAAAGAGTTTTTTTCCCAAAGAAGGTTACAAATTAATGATGGATTCACCTATAAGGGGATAATGGATAGCCCAAAAGGTGATTGGTTTGACCTATAAGTCTGTACAATGTTCATAACAAGGAGGTTTATAGGAAAAGAGGGCTAATTGAAGCAGGGGTCAAAGAAGCAGGTAATAATCTATACAAAGGAACCTCAGGAGATTCTTAGGTATGTTATATAAGGGATTAATGGGAATCCAAAAATGGTTTCACATTTGAGTTTGAGATAACATACATAAAGTTATGGTCAAAATTTAGCATTTGTAGGGCTACAAGGAAGATAAACCAACCTATAGGTAAACTAAGAGGTTTAAGCCTTCTACCAAAGGATGAATGATCTAAATGGGTCTATATAGGGGTGTTAAGGTGTGTGTCATGTTCTAGATAAAGATTTTTTTTCATAAATAAGAATTTGATCTCATAATCAAGATCTATAAGAGATGCCTGTGAGTTAACATTGAATTTTGGATATGAGTGAGTTGGCTGAACTAGGAGAGTTACACCACTTGAAAAAAAAAGATACATTCAAAAAAGATATGTATTAGATAATATAATTGATGTTTGGGAGTGTATGTAATGTGCTCATAAATCCAATCAAAATTCCATGTTCATCAAAATTTATTTTGAGAAATCTTATGACTGTATTGAATGGACCTTCATTTTGGCTATATTGGAAGCGTTAGGGGTTGTCCTTAGTTTCTTGAAATTGGTTAAAATGTTTTTCTCAGATGCTTCACCTTCCTTTCCATCAATGCATCAGCTCTACAAAAATAGTCTCTTTATATCTATTTGACAAGGATGCCCATTAGTGCCTACTTTGTATGTGCTTGTTTATGAAGTCTTTGGATATCTTTTGGATAATGCTCAATCTAAAAGTATTGTTTGAGGCATTTCTCTCCCTACTGAGGAACCTTCTCAAATATTCAATGGTAATTTCATGGATGAATTTTTTCTTACTCTTATTAATGATGAGATCAATGTTGCTAATAATATGCAATGTCTTGATACTTTTTTCCTTGCCCCTGCATATTTTATTCAATGACAAAAGACTCAGTTCTACAGAAAATCATTCTTCCCTCTACCTCCCTAGGTGAATCAATATTATTGGAAATGGCTTTAACATGATGAAGTTCTTAAAAATTTGGGCATTCCCTTTGCATTTTAGGATTCCACATCTATCTTATAGAAATATGTGGTGGATTATGTTCCAAAAAATTTCTCTCATTGGATAACCAAACCCCTATCCCTTGCCAAGATATTTTAAAGTATGTTTTAATGTGATTGCAGTTACTCATGTTTATTATTATTCCTATTAAAATACCTCTAAAAAAACAACTTATAATCTTGAAAATTTTCTAAAATATTTTATTTGTGCTATTTATTCCACTAGAAAAGGTTAACACAAGGTTTCCTAGGAGTATTGTTGTCTCCCTAAGGAGGTTGGAGGGATGGGGTTGATAGAATATTCTCATCAGGGATCGATTCTCTATTCCAAATGGATTATATGTGCCATTGAGGGGAATGAGGCATGAAAATTTTTACTCTAACATTGTATCCTTAAGGGTACTCCTCATGGTCATTCCACTTATAAAAGGTTAAGATTTTCTAAAATTCTCACTCTCTCCTCCCCTGTGAATTTTTTTGGCTCTTTCATGGTTAAAAGCATTTGAAAAGTTTAGGAAAATATTAAACCCTTGTTATTAGGGAATGGAAATGGATTTAGATATGATATTTATATTAGATACCACTCCTTTTGGTGTTCCCCTATTATCAATTTCCATGTTGTTCTTATTGCAGATGTTCCTTAGATTCATTCCCTAGTTTTTTAAAAAGAGCAATTCAAATTGTGCAACACTTATTTTTATCAATCAACCTAGTTTTTGTTCCCTTGGGTGGATGTGTAATATAAATATAAACTATCCTCTACAAAAAGGGAATATTATGAGGATATAATTATTTCTATCCATGTAAATATGCTACAGAAAATCATTGTGACCTCTTCTTGACCTTGGTGTAAACATTGAAAATGGTATGTTTCCACCCCTTTCTAGAATTACATCACTTGCAAGGGATAAAAATGGTTTTCCCCTCATATTGCAATGGTTGACAAGATTAGTGTTAGATGGAATTTTCAGTTATCCATATTTATTTGGTGTAGATGTTTCCAAGCTATTTGGACTTCTTGTGTTGAACCTAAGCTAGCTCACTTTGCTTGATATTTTCTCCATCAAGGATACCACTTGGGAAGCATATAGAGTAATTAGGGGTGGTTCATCTATCATGCCCATTCTACGGGCATTTGGATACTGTTATGCACTTATCTTGGTTTTTCCCTAAGGCCTGAAATGCATGGATTTGGATTCATGATTTCTTCTGTCCTCTTCATCTAGAACCTTTTAATTGGCATTATATCCTCCTTGGTGAGTCCTAGGACCCCACTAAAGTACACCCAAGTTTGGCATAATTTCAAAGTGGAAATTTGTTTTTGGAAATTTATCTGTTTTTCAAATTTTGTTATTGATCACCACTTTTCTATTTAGAAAAATCACATGGTTATATTTAATGTTCTCTTTCAGATTTAAGTTCAGACTAATAGATTTTATATCGAGTTTGAGCATTTGTAGAGATTGATCCATCATTGGGGTGATGCCCCATATAATGTGGATCACATCTTGCCTTCTGCTCCTAAGAATGCTACATCGAGAGGAGACAATGGCACTTCATGTGGATGCATCAGTGTAGTTATTCTCATCATCAATCTCATAACCATATCCAAGGATCTCCTCAATGTTGTCATTGTCCCCCCACTCCTCCTCATGGCCTGCCCCCTCTCCCCTCCCCCATCGATCCCCTCCCAAAGTTTGTCATGGAGGGTGGGTCTTTCTACCTCCACTTCATCTATGCACACATGGTTAGGCCTCTTTCCTCTTGTTAGTTAACACAAATAAAACTATATACTTGGGAGCTTAGAAGGTGGTTGGAAACCACCACATGATAATACATTTCCAAGGCTTGCATTGGAAATATCTAGACCTATTGCTTTAATCATGATGAATATGTTAACGAGGAAGGATAACATACCACTACTATTATTAGCTGAGACCCTATTTTTGAAGGGGATGAATTTGCAGGGTCTAGCTAGGGTAATCCCCATGATAAACCCAACCCCCCTCCCTTTTTTTAGTCTTTTTGCTTTGCTTGCTTAGTCTTCTAGTGGCTCCTTTTTTTTATGTTATAAAATTTTTTAGGCTTAGCCTATTCTTTTGTTGTGTTTTTCCTAAACTTTGCCTAGTTTGGTAACTTTGTGGTGTGTTTTCATATGTAGCCTACATTTTTTTGTGAAAAGTATTGTATATTTATTATATTAATTTATATAATAAGGTCTATTTCATAAAAAAAGCTCTTAAATAGATAAATCTTTTACTATATGGTACATAATGTAATATATGCTAGCATACATATCTTAGATAGATATATGTAAAAGATGTCAAAAGATATCATCCTTAATTCGTGTATTCCATTTATGTGATAAATCCAATATGATATTGACACCTCAAACTTAATATCTCACAACATATTTTAACATAAATTTATCTACAAAATATATACTAATTTAAATTTAATATTTTATCAAATAAAAAAATTAGCTACATTTTTAAAAACATTTATTTCTATAACAACATATATTATATTTAAAAACAAAAACTTCATATTATATTATATTATATATATATATATATATATATATATATAATCAAATAAAAAAATTAATTACATTTTTAAAAACATTTATTTCTATAACAACATATATTATATTTAAAAACAAAAACTTCATATATATATATATATATAATTAATTATATATATATATATATATATATATATATAAATAATTGTTGTAAGTAGTAAAACAAATAATAAAACCAAATCCACAACATAACATTGCAAAACAAAACAAAGATGAATTTACAAACAAAATGTATTACAAATGGTGAACACATTGACTAAAATAAATCGATATGTCATTATATAAAAATTGAAAGCTAAACTAACATTGCAAACTTAAATTTTTACTTGATAATCTTTCGATTTGATTTTTGTTCAAAGTACAAATTCCATCAAAACATGCATTATAGGACAGGGGAAAGCCGAGATGCTTTTGTGGCTAATCTGAGTAATTATGAATTTTGCCTAAGTTATAGCTGAGTGATAACTAATGGTGATAATGTTGTATATGTTTTGATTTTGCAGTTTGTACGGAATATAAACAGTTGAGTATAAAATATATTAATAATACTTTTATCTAGGTTAATAATAACTATTTTCATATTTTAAAATATATGTCTATTTAAAAACTTATCTTAAATTATAATAGTCTTATGACAGAGTGTGTGTGTTTTTTAAATTATAACAGTCTTATGATAGAGTGTGTGACATTAGAATATTTTGATAAGAAGAAAAAACTATTTGATGTAGATGTCTTATCTTTTGGAGATTATAATTTTTGATTTGGGAATTCATTTGAGCTCTTGTTTACCAAAAAATGGTGTTAAAGTGGAAAATATTATTCTAACTAATGCGAGTCAGTTAGGATCATTTTTGATATATTTCTAAGGCTATAAGTGATCATCTAAGGATTCAAAATTGCATTTTAGTATTTTTTAAGGTATTGTAGAATTTTAAAAGTTAGATATCTTTGTAATTGGACATGAGATTGAGTTGAAATTTGTCTATTAGTGTGACTGTAGGATGTAAATAATAAGTGGAGATATTTAGGCCCATTTGATCTTGTATGTAAAACTTATTAAAAATAGTGGTTGTCAAACATATATGAAGATAAAAGTTATTAAAAATAGTAATTGCTAAAAATAGTAGGATTAATTAACTCTAGATAACTTTTTAATTTATTTAGATTTTTAGTTTTACATGTCAATTGTAATTTTGAGCTGATATTTATTTAAATACTTTTATGTAATACTTATAATTATTCACAATGAATTAATGAATATTATTATTTCATAAATTTTTAGATTGTATCAATTGAAAATTTTATTTTGCTAGTTTTTGGTCTCATCATCTGATATCGTAGTAAGTTCAAATATTAAAGATAATATATTTATTAATTTTTATTTAGCTTTGAAATTATACTTTGGGAGGAAAGTCTATGATTTAATAATAGCTGTAGTAGATGCCAACTGGAAGAGGAGGAATTGAACAAATGAACAAATCTATGCAACGTCTGTAGAGGCAAGTGGAGATTTTTACTAAAATTGTCACGCATTAGAGACAAAGGAAAGAGGGAGATAAAACAAAAGAAGAAACATATTTCGAGGAATATATTTATATATAAGAGGAAGAATGAGACTATCCACCATAAATTGTATAAATAATGGTTTGGGCATTAGAGGGAAGGAATGAAGGAATCAATGTGTAAGTTTCAAAGTATGGAGGTAGTTTAAAACTAGAGGAGTTAATCGAATAGCTAAATAGTATGGAAAAGTTATTACAATAGACAATTTTTAAGGAAAAAAAATCAAAGTTTTCATGCATGAAATTAAAGGGTCATGCAATGATTTGGAGGGGTCACCTCCAAAATGAGAGACAAAGAGAGGGCAAGGAAAATATCAAGACTTGGAGTGAGATGTAGAAGAATCTGAGAGATAAATTTATTTCGGTATATTATGTACAAACCCTTTATAGAATATGTTATAATGTAAGTTAAAAAATCATATTGTACAAGACTATACAAATGAGTTTTACAAACTATTCATATGAGTGGAATGTGACAAATCATAAGAACATATGGCTAGAAGGTATATAAATGGTTTAAAGTTTTATATTCAATATGAATTGAGCATTCATAGAATAAATAGCATGGAAGAGGCTTACTAATTTTCTTTTAAAGAAGAAGAAAAATAAAATAGACAAGTTTTTATAAGATCAACTTGGTGAAAAAAGGACAATCATCTCTAGTAATGAGATGAGGTAGGTTTAATCCCACTAGATGAGAATCATCTCATGGTACAAAAATGTAGATTATAAGAGATAATGGTTTCAATATAAATAAAGAGGAAGAGGATTTCAAAGAGGCAGAGGCAATGGTAGAGGTTGAGGATGGAATGGTCCTTGTGGACCTTACGTTTGTTACAGATGTGAAGAAGAAGTAAAAAAAGAGTTTGAGTGTTTGCATTATCATAAACAAGAAAAGAGGAAAGAGGATCAACCAAGATTTAATTTGATTGCGATGAAATAGAAAAAAAATATACAATTTATAGCAATAGACATAGGATAAAATATAATGATGAGGAGAAAAATGATAGCTCCAAGGAGAGAACATGTGCAAAATAAAGAAGGTAGTGATTTATGGCTATGTAAAAATATTTTTTGAACAATATTTATCTCAAGAGGTAAGATATGTGAAGAAATTATATATGGTGGTTGTTGTAAAAATGTGGTTTCTAAATAAATGGCAAATAAACTAGGTCTGCAATGTGAAAATCATCCTTATCCTTACTAGATTTCATTGTTTAATAAATGGAATGACGTTACAATATATATAAAATATGTTTGATCAAGTTTTCTATAGTAAAAACTTATAGAGATGAAATATGGTGTTATGTTATCCCAATATATATTCCATGTGTTGCTAGGAAGGCCATAGCAATATGACAAAAAGGTAATTCATGATGGAGCAAAGAATAAGTATAATTTTTGGAAAGATGATACAAAGATAATTTTATTACCTATTAAACAAGAAGGATATAGGTAGATAACATGTTGTCCATGAAAAATTTTACAAAATGCATGAATATGATAGGTTATGCATTAATCACAAAGAAATAATACAAAAAAATATAATAAATACTAGCATAAATCTTGAAAGAATATGCAGATGGTATCCCTAATGAGTTACCAAATAGTTTACCACCAAAGAGGGATATTCAACATCATATTTATTTGATTCTATGATTAACTTTAACAAATCAAATAATTTATAGATTGAGTCCAACATAATATGTAGAGTTAACTAAACATGCTACTAAATCAGTGAGAAAAGGTGTAGTAAGAGAGAGCATGAGTCCATATGCAACTAAAAAAAATAGAACATGGAGGATGTGTTTGGATAGTATAGTAACCAATACAATCCTCATAAATAATAGATTTATTATACCTCACGTATATGATATAATGGGTATGCTTGCAAGAGAAAAATACTTTACTAAGATTGATATAAGGAGTGATTACTACTAGATTCATATTTGTGAAAGGGATGAATGAAAAAAACCGTTAAAGACTAGAGATGGCTTGTATGAGTGGATGGTGATGTCATTCAGATTATCCAATGCACCTAGTAAATTTATGAGGGTGATGAACATAGTGATACCAGGTTACATTTGCATAGTTTATGGTGATTTATTTTGGTATTAAGTAAGACTAAATAGGATTACTTAAAATATTTGAAATGAAATGAGAATTTATTAGTGTAGGATATTATTTTCTTCATATTTATTATTATGGATTATTCTTACACATGTATTTAACTTGATTAGGTGTAATACTAAAGTCACGTAGATTTAATAATGAGGTCATTAAGGTGCACATGCACTTATGAAAAATTTAGTCAAGTTGGTGGGTGAGGATACCCTTGACATTTGCCCACCAATATTGACATATTGCACATGGAGGACACAATCCATTTGACAATTGTCTCTATGGCTCTATTTTACCTATAAATGTACCTCTCCTCTAATATATTATTAATGAGTTCTGAAAGTAATGTTATCATAATTCTACTCTAGTTTGATTTCATTTTCAACAACAAGAGTTATGCTTCTATTTGCTTTCACATTTGTAGTGTGTGTGTTCAATTCTCACCAGTTTGATTTTGAATAATTTTTTCATGGTAACAGAGATCTTTTTTGGTAAAAATATTTTTGTATTTTTAATTTATTTAAATCTTGAGTAGTTTTTGAGTTTGTATTCTAACTATGATTGTCAAGGAGAACACTGTAGATCTATGTGTATCATCTGCAATCCTTTCTTCTCTAATTAATGAACTTCATTAGTATTTGCATGTATTTTACTTGTATTAGCTATATAAATAAATTTTTATATATACATAAGGAGGATTCAATATGGTTGGATAGAAGACTAAATCATTTTTTGTTTATAAGAAGGAAAGTTCTACAAGTTTCTTGTGCAAATTCTTTTTTTTGATAAAAATGACTATTCTTTTTCTTATTGTGATAAAATGGTAAACAATCGCTCAAAACTATTTCTGGGTTCTATGTGCCTTGGTTTCCTACTTCTGAAACATTCTAAAATTCATAATTTTGTTAATAATGGTGAAATTTATCATAGTTTTAGTGACTATGGTATTATTAAAAAATACAATTTTAATGATAGAAAAATTGTAAAGAGTTTTTTTAATTAAAAAAATATTATTGTGGGAAATCATATTGTAAGGAGTTATTTATCATTGTTTTATAACATTTATTATATTTCATGAAGATGAAGGGTGAGGTCTGGTTTGGCAGGTGGTCAAACCCCCTCATAAGCAAAATAAACTTTCTCCTCTCATTTTTTGCTTGACCCATAGTTTCACCTCTTGTTCTCCTCATGGATGCATTTTTCGTTGAGTCTGGCATCCATTTTTTGTGAATTTACACTATCACTTATGTAATCATTGAAAAAATTTCTCATTTATGGATGCATTCTCGACTGAGTTTGACATCCATTTTTATGCTCGTGTGCATTATAATTTGTGACTTCAATGCATAGATTTCACTTGTTTTTATGTCAGCCACTTTATTTTTATGTGTACTACATGATAGTAAATACTACACTATATTGTAAATTCAACAACCTCAGAAGGCAAAAGGTTGTGATATAAACACCTAAGTTTTATGTATTTGAACATTTAACTATGGCCCAATATTGTCTAATGACTGCAAATCATAAGATATAAATGGGATTAAGTGGTGACAAAATACATGGGAAACTCCTCACCAAGTGATTTTATTTTGGGACGTTATCACATATAATAGAGACAATAAGGACTAACTAAATATCCATGAAGATGTTCCCATTAACATTGAGATTCCTAACACATAATTTTATACATTTCTTAGTAATGCATTCAATTGAGTCTAATGACTTGAATTATAATCAGGTCACATACACTTTAAATCTTTCCTCAAAATATATTTAGTCTAGGTTATTGATGTTAATAAAAAAAATGTGTTTTAGATTATATATATATATATATATATATATATATATATATATATATATATATATATATATATATATATATATATATATATATATATATATATATATATATATATATATATATATATATAAAGATGTAATGCATATACATTTTTCCAAAATTTTAAAAATTCATTAACTATTTTTTAGGATTTATTTTTGAATTATTTTTTAGCTACCTAGTGGGACAAAATCTTACAATTTTACACTTATAATATTAGTGACAAACATATTTCTATCATCTTGTTGTAAACCTAATTGACATTTGTAGTTTCCTCTAATGGCTTTAACTAAAGATAAGGGATCACTATGAAATTGAGTCTCACTAACTATGGCCTTAGGAATTTATGTAATTCAGATAACCCAAGTTGTAATATTTAATGAATTCAAGCACCATGGTCTCCATAATTTTTGTTAGTGTAGGATTTATTTTCCTCACATTTTTGTTATATTTTTCCTAGTCGTATATTCCATGTCATTTGGATTTCCTACATTTGTGGATAGTCTTGCTTAGGTGTGTAGTCATAGGAGTTTCTGTTGACCTATCATATGTCATAGTGATTATCTTATGTCTCATTCATTTTGGGGGTTACTTTATTGATCAGCTATTCTTAGACTAGGGAGTTACATTCTATTTTGAAGCATCCTTGACTGCCTTTCATGGAGGAGTTACTTCCACTCCTATTTATACTTGTGCTTCATATATATTATATAATTTGAATGTATCGAGTTGAAGCCATTAACTTTGTTGTGTAAATTAGTCTTTATTTATTTGTAATTTATAGCTATATGTGTTTGTCCAGATTTGGCCTTCATTCAAATCATGTCTCACATCAATTTTATGTACTTCCATGAACCAACAGATTTGTGGCATCCCCGATATGGTATTAGAGCCACACTGGTATCGCTAGTGTTTGGTTTATTATTGGAATTAGTTTTGAATTTGAGATTATTTCCTTTTGCAATAATTTGTTTCTAGTTGTTATGGTATTATTATTTGCTAGTTTGGTTATGGTTATGGTTATTTGTATGGTCAAATCCATTTGTAGGTTTTCAAGGAGGTTTCAATAGTTCATTTGTAGTGTTTCTCAGCTCTGTGAAGGGTGTAGACACCAAAATTGTGTCTACTCCTTGGTCGACTCCCCCTTGGTCCCCTTGGTCCAATTCTAAACATTCCTAACCCACACACTTATTAATTTAAAATAAATTACCTATTTTAAATTAATAACACCACCCTTGACATCACCCATGACACCCCACCTTGGATACCATCATTTATCACCCTATGACCAATCTTAATTACTTAAGACCTATTTCAACTCTCCCACTAACCTCTCGCGCCTATTTAATCCACCTTTGGACTGTTTTCCAATGGCAGCTGAACTCGGCAGATGGAAGAATGGGAAAAAGGCTAAAAATAGCCTTTTCCCCCATTCTCTAGCCGTCGATGTCGGTCAACAGTCGACCAACATCGGCGGTATCACCGACGTCGGTTTCTTTAAAACTAAATTTTGCACCCGAAATGCCAACTTTCTGGACGGCAGGCAAACTTTTCTTGCCCCAAAGGTGAATTCTCTTGCTCTGGAATCAGACTTCTCTTGCTCCTTGACTCTTTACATATCAAATGCAGGCTTTGGGATGAGGCATAAGCATTCTATCATCACTCTCCAGGCACATGAACTCTACAGAATTCACTCCAGGCATTGGATTTGAAGGTTGTACGAAGTCTCCTACATTAGCCGCATCTGGGACAAGTCTTTTACACTTCTAAGCTAAGTATTCCTCTATTTTATTTTAGTACTTTGGAAGGAATTAGTAATCAGTTTCTATTGAATAATCTTGAGTACTGTTGAGACCACAACCAGACTTTCTTTTCAGAGAGGCTGAAAAGCCTTTCCCTCATTCTTATTCTCTTTCCACCCCTATCCTCTACCTTGGCCCTTTTCCAGACCATATCCACTGCACTACAACCCTGCACAAACCATCAACACTCTTAGACTCCTTCCAAGCTCCCCTATTGACCACAGACATTCCCTGAGACCCGTCCAAGGTCCATTGCCCCTACTGACGTCGGTAGAATAATCGGCATCGACAGCATTACAATCGACGACGGCAGACTAACTGGCGTCGGCAACATTGACCAACCAATGATGGCAGAACTATCAGTGTCGGTGACTATGCAAGACTAACAACAAGAATTAGGTATGCATTATCCATTTCTCTTTCTTTAAGTTTTTAATTATTTCTTTCCATTATGACATTCTTTTTATCAACAAGTGGACTTTCATCCCTCAAGGGAGTCTTTGCACTCCTAGGACCGAGCTTTGCTTGGCAGTCCACCATATATCTATCTAACATTTTCTTTGTTTAAGTCTTTTTTATCTATAGGTGTCATCCTCCATAGCCAAAGAGGAGCTCCTTCAATCGTCTGGATACGGTGCACAACTTCATCCGGGTATCATCTAACCCCTGACCATTAATCTTTAGTTTCTTATTCCTTCTGAATGTAAAGAGTGAAAACTTATAGAAACATTTCTGGCACATCCGGTGGGACCCTGGAGTTTTCCTTGGGTTCATTTCTTCTGAAAGTCAAACATTCATATAGGTGCATTAGATTTTCTTCTTGCATCCATCCTCTTCTTTCTTTTTCTTTCGAAAAGACACCTTTAGCACAAGTTAAAAAGAACTTCTTTCTTTTTCTTCTTGTCATTTCTTACCTGCATCTTAGAGTAGTGAAAGTTCATGCTCTTAACCCTTTCTCCACTTGTTTGCATCCAAACAAAACATTTCAATTTGGGCTAAAAAATCTATTGCATCTCATTTCTGTTTGAATGCATATTTAGTCCACTCATCTAGTAATTAAAAATACATTATGAATAAATTGTAGTGCACATATGTTACACAACCTAACCACATTCACAAATCAAACATCTAAACATACATGAGACAAGGCCCGACTAGGATCTCATCACCTAGCAGATACCTTACCCTTCCTGGTAATCCTACTTGGACTTCACTACCAAGGGGAGAACCCACTCTATTCTCTGGTAGAGTATAAACTCTAGGGGAAGTATATATTGGCTAAGTGACCCAGCTTGTCTCTGGGCTTGTGAAGTGAGGGGAGAAAGCTCCTAGCACCAGGCCACGTACGGAACCTAATAAAGACTTTTGAGCACCAAAACATAACCTGAAACTAGCCTTAGACTGCCTCTTTTAGGACCCGTTCTAAAAGACCAACTTCCCAAACACATTCTTCTAAGGCATAAGCCAACACAACTCTAAAATTTATTCTTAGGAATTTAACGTTTAGAGTTTGCTTGCTTTCATCTACTTTTATGTCTGTATCTGATTTTTTGAGCTAGTGAGGTCGCATTCTAAGCTCCAAAAATAACTCAAAACTTTCTTCTTTCTTCCAAAAACTTTCAGTTTTCTGAGTTTTTAGAAATACACAGTAACTGACATCAGTTTTTACACCGACGTCGATAATTGATCCTTACCGACATCGGTTATTTGACCGACACCAGCAACTAATTCACTGACATCAATTTTTCTACCGACGTCGGTCACTGTCAAATTTTTTTCCTCTCAAATAGCAAGCTTAAAACCCAACCTTTTTGCTGCCAAAAACAAATTTTGGTTTTCTGAGGTTGAAACATACAATTTTTAGAACCTGAATCTATTTTGCCTTGGATGGTTTTGACACATAGTCAAACCAAAACTCTTGTTGACCATGCAAGGCAATAACCACTCCTGCCTTCGCCTTCTATATCAAGTCCCCAAATGGAGTATAATTTAGAAACTGAATGTACTCCTATCCAACCAACCCCAACTCAACCCCATATTGTTCCTAAAGGGGACCAAGACTTTGAAAGATTCCTTGACCTCAATGTCAAGGCTCTTCAGCACTATCTCATGAGAAGTCAAATGAGAGATCCTTCAGGCAACCCAATTTATGGGATGCCAACTTCCTTAGTTGAAACAACAATCATATCAACAGCCTCTGTGACCCAACCCATGGTCACCCAGGCCATTGCCTCAACTAACAACCCGACCATGACCAATCTTCAAAGTGTGGCATCTCCTTCTGTTGTTGGACCTACCTCCATTGGGGTTTCTATACCCCCTCAACCACAAACCATTCAACAAAGTTCTACATCATTCCAGAACTTAATTATCTCAATCCCACCTACTCTTACACCCATAAATACAAGAGTGACTACTTGTCCTTTGGCTAGTGTTGCCACCATCCAACCACCTTTGGCGACATCAAGTCAAGTTGTGCCCTCTAGCTTCATGACACAACCACCCTTGACTTCAACATCAGTCCCCATAAAAAATTACCAATATATTGCGCCTATACAAATGCAACCTAGCATGTCATATGCGCCTCCTAACACCTTCCAAATGCCTTGCAACCTAGGGGGTGCCCCACCTGCAAATCCATCAACCGATATAATCAAGATGTTGATGGATAAAATGTCTAACCTTGAGACATCTATTTCAGGTTCAAAGAATGCTCTCTCATATGAAAAAATCTGTAACGAACCTATTCATCCTTCAGTCCCAATCTGACCATATCCTAGTCAGTGGGAACTCCCCAAGTTTACTCGCTTTTAGAGTAAGGAGGACCCACAGTAAAATCTATGAGCGTTCAGAAACACTTGTTACCTTATAACACATGATGATGCATTATTACTATGCACATTTCCCAAGTCACTTTCTGGCACTGCCCTCGACTAGTATAGTTTTATTACTAGTCACTCTCTTTTTACCTTCACTCAACTAGCTCAACTATTTCTTGACCACTTTTCAATTAACATCACTAAAAAGGTCTCCATCATGGACCTATATTCTATCAGACAATTCGACAATGAATCAATAGCTAATTTTATTGCTCGATGGAGAGGTTTAATCAACCAACTCTCCTTTTCTTTACCTCAACCTGAGCTCATTGAGCTCTTTTCATAGGCATGTGCCAAACACATCTCATCTACTTTACGGGTCCAAACATTCCGCACATTTGACGAAGCTTTCACCATGGCTAGGAAGCTTGAACTCTATGCTGTCGAAGAAAATAAAGTCAAATTGCACAGTAAAAACCCCAATGCAAAACCAAATAACTCTTAATCCAAATCTTCTTCCTCCAATACCAAGTCCAAGGGATCAACAAATGTTGTGGTCATTAGACAATCATCTTCAACAACAACCAACCAACCTCAACCTTCAACATCAGAATACATCAAAAGACAATTCTAACAACGATACGTATAACATCAATATACTCCAATAGGGGAATCATATGCTTCCGTGTTGGATAAACTAGTCAAACAGGGAGTCCTCAACCTCCCCCAAATTTGGCCACCACCTCAATTTGACCCCTCAAAAGCCATCCCTACATGGTATAGAGAGAATGACTTCTGTAATTATCACCATGTCAAATGCCATGACATAAACAACTATAAAACCTTCAAAAACATTATCCAAGACATGATAGACAAGGGGGATCTTGTTTTGGATAACCCAAACGCGCTGCTTAACCAAAACATAGACATCTTTAGACAACCTTTCCCTAACCATCCCCCTAGTCAAAATAACATTCAAACCACAGTCAAAGACCTCCAAGAGCGTAATATATGCACGGTCAACATGGTCTTTCCTATCATTCCTAACCAACCTCTCCCACAGTCTGAAGAGGTTAGTCAACCTATTTGTTCACCACAGGTAGAAGAGTCTTCTTCTCCTATTTATCCACCATAGGTAGAAGAGCCTTCTCCTATTTGTCCACCATAGGTAGAAGACCCTTCTTCACCTATTTCTCCACCACAGATAGAAGAACCGTATTCTCCTATTAGTTCTCCATCAACTTCTCTTATATTGGAGGATACTTTAACCATACTAATGCCACTAGTCCCACCCTCGTCCTTCCTCTTATCTATGGAAGACCATACCTTTCCCGCTCTTCAACCACAAGTAGAAGGTATAATCATCCCTGCCCTCTACCCTCTTGAGGAGCCACATTTCCCAATTCCTTCTCCACCAAGAGAAGAACTTGTCTCTTCACCTACTTTGACCAAAGATGATCCAGTAATGGCTCTCTCTCACCTTTGGCCTGAGATTGCTGCATCTAACACATTTTCGGTCTCACAACCACTGACATCTTCTAAAAAACCAAAGCCTCATCTAACATCTTCAAAACCATTCTCTCGACTGGCTGAAAACTTAGGATTTCTCCATTTGAGGGACTTAGAACATGAGGCATTGTGGGAGCAATTTAAAACTCCTCATCTTACACATCCTGCTTCATCTCATACTGTCAACCCTTCTTCGACAAAATCTCTCAAAATCTCCAACAAGGATCAGGCTTCTGCTTCCAAATATTTAGAGGCTCAACCATCCACATCTGAATCTAAACCCTCACAAACATCCACCATACCAAAACCGGCTAAATCCCTCAGTGTTTGCCCCATATCTAACCTCACTCACCCACAAGTGAAGGCCGATTTGAATCTCACCCCCCACAATAGTGGTCTTCAAACCAAACTATAGAAGGCCACTAAACCACGTCGGAGAACTCCTCCTCCACCATCATCATTGCCCTCCATTTTGGGCCCACACCCTTCTACCTTAATAGGAGTACTCCTACTCCAACATCTAACAAAAATAAGTTGCCTCCATTACTTCCTTCACCCACCAAAAGCATACCTCCTCTGAAAAGTTTGGCACCCCTCACAAAGAAAGTGTCATCTATACGAGTGGCCACACCACCAACCCAAAAGGTGGTATGGAAATCTCCCTCAACAACTCCCAAACAAAAGTCATCAACACGTAGTGCATCAACAAGCACAGACCCATTAGTGGGTTCATATGCTTTGATACTGCGCTGACTTTTGCAAACTTCTAACATCACTCTTCCACCAATTAAACCATTTCAACCTCTTGGACCAAAACCGTCTTGGACCAAAACCGTCTTGGTTCGATGACACTAAAATTTGCCTATATCATTGCTCATCGGGACATGATATCGAGAATTATCGTGCCCTCAAGGTTGTCATTTTCTAGTGCATGGAAAAAGACACCCTTCTTGTTGAGAATACTATCGACAAATCTCCAACAACATCCCATGTCTCTCAAATCTCTTCACCTTCATCGGGATCCCATCATCAGACTATGGTCCCTTCACCTCCTTCATCCCCTTTATTCGAGATTAACACCATCAATGTGGCCACCAGGTCACAAACTTTAAAGGATAAAGCAAAAGAGAAAGTTTCTATTCCTTGGACCTACCCATTTGTCAAACCTGCTCAACCACCCAAACCCAAGGTTTCTATCTTGGGTACATCCCAACCAACTTCTTTGGAGGCAATCCGTGATTCTATGGTGAAACAGCTTCACCAAACTCCCATGAAGATGACTTTATATGACCTCATTCAAAGCTCTCCACAACATCGTCAAGCTCTAATCAAAGCTTTATAGGCAGTGGAGGTCCAACCTGAGGACCCCCAACCACTAGCTACCTTAGTCCAATCATTACCCACGGTCGCCTCTATTACCTTTAGTGATTCTGAAATTCCTACCTCCAACTTGGAAGATCAAGATGCTGCCCTTTTCATCACAGCCTACGTTGATCGAACTCACGTTAAGCGAGTTATGATCGATGGGGGTTCTAGCATCAATATCATTTCCACTCATGCCTATGACTAATTAGCCCTCCCAAAGAATTATATGTCAAAGACTGATGCAATTCTTTGATCTTTTAATGACACCATTGCCACTACCGTTGGCACCATTGTCTTACATATTTGTGTTGGCCCACAAACAATCCTAGAGCTCTTCTACATCATCGAGGGAGAGTTATAATACAACATGTTATTAGGACGACCTTGGATCCGTGCCATGGCCTGTGTCCCTTCTACATTACACCATTGTGTCAAATTTGAACACGACGGTCAAATCTATGTCATTCCTACAGACCCCTCCCCTTTCAAGACATGCAACACAACTTATCGACCCAACGATGTTCTCATTCCTTTAAAAACATTGACCCAAACACCACCTCCACCCGTGGAAGCTTTAACAAGTATGGAAACGGTGGTTACACCTACACCACCTCCTCAAGTGACAACAAAAGACCCTATGGAAGATACCTTCTAGTAACTTTCAGTTGGGAAGTATCGTTTACTCACCTTAGACATGTTCCAGACTCCTCAAGAGTATGGACAACTTCATCACAATCCTAGCTATGACCATCATATCGAAATGGTCATCCCCTATGGTCCTCCTAATCTTCAAACAAATCTCATCTATGGAGGGCTAGATCGAGCTCCCACTGATGGGAATCCTCTTTCATCACCCCAACTATTTATGTCTAACTTCTCTTTTCTTGGCAACCCAAACTTTTCTCATACCTATCTTTATAGGTGTGCATGGAAGGGCTTTGGCTTTGGGCGCTACGAACAAGGCTGCCACCAGCCCGTCGAACCACCAAATGATGAGGCCATAAAGAATGCCAAGAAGTGACATGGCCTGGGTTTTAAAGAACCTACTGAAACTTCTAAAAACCCTCACCCCAAACCTATCTAGAATAATCACCTCCAAACTTGCCTATTCCCCCATCTTCACCTACAGAGTTAGTGGTTTCCATCCCTCCTAGTTTCTTTTTTGCATAAACACCATTCACTTGGAACCCCTGACCTATCAACTAGGTAGGGTATCAAGGTCTCTTCCTCTCATTTGTCCAACTCATTGATAATATGCAATGAGTATGAAATATCATCCCTGTCACCAAAGCAACTGGGGGAATTTGACTTCTACTAATTATCATGACCTCGACCAAACATCAACCAAGCATTAACCAAACATCGACCAAGCATCTACCAAACATCAACCAAGCATCGACCAAGCATCGACCAAACATCAACCAAGCATCGACCAAGCATTGACCAAGCATCGACAAAACATCAATCAAGCATCGACCAAACATCGACCAAGCATCGACCAAGCATCGACCAAGCATTGACCAAGCATCAACCAACTTTTTAATCATCTTCACAACCAACTTCTTAATCATCTTCACATCTAACATCAACCAACACGTGACCAATATGGAAAGAAGTAAATGAGGCAAGTTTGCTCCTATTGACTCAAACCTTATATCTAACGCACAAGTATGGATCAGGGACTTATCGTCTATCTTCTCTTGAAGGCCAGCCAGAACCTGAGCCCCTTAATGCCTTGCATCTGTGACCATTCTACTATTAATCAAGTACTCATTCACTTGATATTTAACTTGAGCTCATCCCTTGAGCAATCCTCGTCATCGTCATTCTTATTTCTTTCAACCCTCAACCCTACAAACCTTAGTTAACCCTTTTGTCAAGCAAAAATGCTTTGTCCTAATAAAAGGGAACCCTTACACCTCTATAGTCAAGTCCATGACTAAAAATTCAGTCCACAAAACATATAAAATTGGGATGCCTATTCAAAGGTCATAAAACTATAAATGTAGACTGCTCCCTCGAAGGACAGCTGCATAATTGTTGTTATTGATAGACTGCTCCCTTGAAGGACAGCTATTCAAAGACATTCAACCATACAAAGCAAAATATAGACCAATCCCTCAAAGGATGGCTATGCCCAAATCTTGCTACAAACAACACTCTCTCAGAAGCTTCCTGCATAGATCAACTTCACATATGACCACAAAACAAAACAACATCCCCACATAGACTTCCCACATTGATCAGTCTACAAAAAAAAAAGACTGACAAACTATTAAGTCATGGACTTGCCTATAGTCGTTCTCAAGGTCACGTATAAAAGAGGTGAAGTTATTCCTGCCAAAAAGGGTTACCCCATCCTCTCATATCACATTATCAAACCTATCACCCCAACATACTCAAGGGATTTTGAGCCCACTTAATGTCAAGTGATTCGACTACTTCTCTAACACAAACAATGGTCAATGACGTAATGCATGAATGGGGCTTTTTATTTCCAAAAACCTCATCTACACAATCATTATGGTCCTTGTCAATGAAAGAGCAATGCACCTTTCAATTCTTACACCTTGGTCATATCCAACCAAATCATTTTCCAAACCAAAATCCAACCAAACCAGCCCAACCTCTTTCAGACCACTAACATTGTCATAGCCTATTCTCACTAGTTTCTATGGAAACCAATACACATGGAAACTATCGACCACACAATTTATGTCAAGCATAAACCATTACTTGTTGAAGCAAAAATATACTCATTTCATTTTTAGCATACACCATCACCCATGTGGAAAATTGCTAGGGATGAAAAACCACATCACTTATGTTACAGAATACACCATCACATGGAAAAGGCTGTAACATCATCATCATCCTCATCATTTCAAGCATGTACCATCACATATATGGGACATGCTAACAGACACTAACCTAACCAAACCAACCTATCAACATCTTTGACCCTTCCTCCCTTTTAGGGAGAACTACATTGGCCTGAGGCCCTTCAAACAGGGGCTATGTAGGTAGCACTCATAGGACATGATGTCTTCTGAGGTTAGCTCAGCCACATTCATTTGTCCATCTATCTGATGGACCAACCATATTACCCTTAACCATGACTTAACCTAGTCTGACCCCATCCATAACCGACCCTCTTCCTCCCTTTTGGGGAGAACTACATTGGCCTGAGGCCCTCCAAATAGGGGCTATGTAGGCAACACTCAGCTGACATGGGATCTTCTGAGGTTAGCTCGGTCATTCCTTCATCCGTCCATCTAACAGACCCACTATCTATCTCAACCCAAATTGACCAATGACCTTGGAGATCACGACTATCTCCTCTGACCATGATCACTTTTGAGACAACGCCGCCTTGGTTGTTTGATTGCATGTATGCTACCTCACGAATAGATAGCAAAATTGTCTACACATCGTATTATGACTCTCACACGTATTATTGGATTACGAGCAAGTTGATCCCAAATATTTGTGACTTTTTCATGTTTTCCAAGAGCACTTCTTGAGCCTGGGATACTTGGAACACAACGACCATTGGAGCTACAGCTTGGATCATTTAACCCAATCAGCTATGACTAAATGCTAGGGCTCGATTATTTCAATTTTAGCACTCCTTGACCTTTGACTGTGACAATTTGACCTGACCATCACGTGAAGTGGTATACGCGCAATCCTAACTATTACAACATTCACACTCAAACTTCACCATACTCATCCACTATCTATCAAATCGGCACCCGACATCAGGTTACCTTCCCTCGACTCCCACTTTGAGGGGGAATACCTCATCCCATATCTGGGGCAACCAACACTTATTTTTGTCTTGCAGTTCATTAGAATAACCAACAGGACAAAAATGACCTCATCCCATACCTAGGGCAACTTACTCCTATTTTTGTCTTGAAGTTTGTCAGAAAAACCAAGAAGACAAAAAGGGGCAAATGTAAACACCAAAATTGTGTCTACTCCTTGATCGACTCCCCCTTGGTCCCCTTGGTCCACTTCTAAACATTCCTAACCCACACACTTATTAATTTAAAATAAATTACCTATTTTAAATTAATAACACCACCCTTGACATCACCCATGACACCCCACCTTGGATACCATCATTTATCACCCTATGACCAATCTTAATTACTTAAGACCTATTTCAACTCTCCCACTAACCTCTCGCACCTATTTAATCTACCTTTGGACCATTTTCCAATGGCAGCTGAACTTGGCAGATGGAAGAACGGGCAAAAGGCTAAAAATAGCCTTTTTTCTCATTCTCTAGCCACCGACGTCGGTCAACAGTCGACTGATGTCGATGGTATTGCCGACATCGGTTTCTTTAAAACTAAATTATGCACCCAGAATGCCAACTTTCTAGATGGCAGGCAAACTTTTCTTGCCCTGAAGGCAAATTCTCTTGCTCTGGAATCAGACTTCTCTTGCTCCTCGACTCTTTGCATATCAAATGCAGGCTTTGGGATGAGGCATCAACATTCTATCATCACTCTCCAGGCACAAGAACTCTACAAAATTCACTCCAGGCATTGGATTTTAAGGTTATATGAAGTCTCCTACATTAGCCACATCAGGGATAAGTCTTCTACACTTTTGAGCTAAGTATTCCTCTATTTTATTTCAGTACTTTGGAAGGCATTAATAATTAGTTTCTATTGAATAATCTTGAGTACTGTTGAGACCACAACCAGACTTTCTTCCTAGAGAGGCTGAAAAGCCTTTCCCTCATTCTTATTCTCTTTCCACCCTTGTCCTCTACCTTGGCCCTTTTCTAGACCATATCCACTGCACTATAGCCCTGCAAAAACCATCAACACTCTCAGACTCCTTCCAGGCTCCCCTGTCGACCACAGACATTCCCTGAAACCTGTCCAAGGTCCATTGCCCCTACCGACATCAGCAAAATAACCGACATCATCAGCATTACAACTGATGAGGGTAGACTAACCGGCATCGGCAACATTGACCAATTGATGATGGTAGAACTCCTGACATCGGTGACTGTGCAAGACTAACAGCAAGAATCAAGTACACATTATCCATTTCTCTTTCTTTAAATATTTCATTATTTTTTTCCATTATGACATTCTTTTTATCAACAAGTGGACTGTCATCCCTCAAGGGAGCCTTTGCACTCTTGGGACCGAGCTTTACTTGGCAGTCCATAAGTCTTTCTTATCTACAGGTGTCGTCCTCCACAGCCAAAGAGGAGCTCCTTCAATCATCTGGATACGGTGCACAACTTCATCCGGGTATCATCTAACCCCTGACCATTAATCTTTAGTTTCTTATTCCTTCTGAATGTAAAAAGTGAAAACTTATAGAAACAAAGGGTCTCCACGGCCCTCCCAACATTTTGTAGACTAGTAGAAAAATCAAACCAGAGTTTTTGCTCTCTGGTGGAAGTTTGACAACCCATAATCTCTATTTTAGGCTTGAAATAGAGTAGAAAGGCATCTTGACTAGTTACAGACCCTTGGATAGAGTTTTTCTTACCTTTACATGCAACCTTAGATCTATGGAAGGCATTTTTGAAGGATTTGACTGTAAAAACATCCCTTCAGCCACGTTTTCACACCTGGTGTCATAACAAAATTGTGTTTTTTTCTCTTTTCAAGTCTATGGTAGCTATTCAAGCCTTCCTCAACCTCCCAACAACGTCTTGGTTCATCTTCAGAACTACATTTCTCCTTTGGTAGTGCTCAAAATTAGATAAAATGCTAGCAAAAGGAAACTAGGGTTTTAGTGCTTCATTTTGGCACTTCTCTTTGGTGGCCTCACTTCAAATCCAACATGATACTTCAAACTTGTATTTTTTGCCTTATTTCTCATTTGATTTATCTTTGTATTCTAAAATCAGACTTTATGATTTTATAAATTAAGTCATTTTTGAAAAATTAGCTTTAGAGTCAATTTAGAGGGTTTTTAATCCTTGTATCTCCGCTTGATGAAGATGAAGGGTGAGGCCCAGGTTGGCAGGAGACCAATTCCCCCTCAAGATCAAAACATACATTATAAACTCTAAGCCAATTCCAATGATTTGTTGCAAGGCTAGGTAACCCCTTAGCATCAGGGGTATTTTAATCATTTAGTGTATTTTTTAATTAAAAATGGACTATTGACGTGAATTTATTTTGTTAATATCTTGTAAATGGTAGATCAAAATTGAGTGCCATATTTTTCAAAAGTGTGTACTTTTAAATTTTACACATAGCTAGCCCATTTGTATTTTAAAACACATTGAATTATAAAGTGACAAATTTTGGGGGGGGGGGGTTGCTTGACCTAGTTTCAGGGTTGAGGGGGGTGTATTGTGGTTTGTGATTATACTCTATAATTATCTTATTTCTACACATTTGATTTCTACAAAAATAAAAAAAATAACACATTAATATCAATTCTAAAATGGATCTTAGCACAATTAATGCACTCACACCCATCAACTACTATGAATGGAAAAGTAAGATTACAATGGTTCTTAGTAGTAAGGGGTTGTTTCACATAACTATGAGGGTAGAAACTGAGCCCACAATAGATGTAGACAAGATAAACTGGTTTAATAAATGTGATGAAACCTTTGGGATGTTATGTCTTTCAGTGTCATCAAAACTCCTATTTCACATAAAGCTAGCCAAATCTCTTAAAGAAGTATGGGACACCCTAGAAAACATGTTTGGGAAAGTTGACACCATGAGGGGTCATAAGCTTGAGATTGAGTTAATTATTTTGAACCATAATTACTTTGACACATTATAATACTTCTTCACCAAAATTAAGTCACTTAGATTAAAATTAAAAAGTGTGGAACTGAGAAGAAATATGAGTAGTTAGTTATTTCTATGTTTGCAAAACTAAGACCTAATTACTATGTATTTGCCTCTACCTTTTATGCTACCAAGAAAGCAATAGGAGCCAACTATAAAATTCCATCCTTAGATGACTTCATTGCATATTTGACTAAAAAACAAGATAATTTGATCCAAATGGGAACCCTCAATTCTTCCAAACCTTCAGCCCTCATTGCCAGGAATGGGAAATAAAAAGCCTCTAGTAGCAAGGATAAGAAATAGAAGAGTAAGAATCCAGATAATAAGAAATAACAAAAAGCCACTACAAAAACTATCACTAAAACCTCCTCCTTCAAAGGGAAACCTAAGAGAGAGAGAAGGTTAAATGCTCCTATTGCAAGAGGAATGGGCACGATGAGCGCAAGTACATGAAGACATAGATAAACCACCTTACACATCTCTTGGAGAAGAACAATATAGGGGTCCTTGAGTCCATCAAACAATATTCATCGATCAAAAAATCCTCTAAGGCAAAGGAAAAAGGTAAATAAAAACCTAAGGGCAAAGCTTTAGCTGTAGTGTGTTCCACATCTACTTTATCTTGGGTGATAGACTCTAGTGCTTCACACCATATGGGTTCATCAAAGGTTAAATTTCTTGACTTAGAGCCCTATAGCATGTCCTCTATCACTTTAGGTGATGACACTCCAAAAATAGTTGTAAGGAGAGGGTTTATTTAATTTGAATTTGGAACATTCACAAATGTTTTAAATGTAACTTCACTATCATCTAATCTCTTTTTTAGTGTATCATATTACCCACCTAGGGCAGGGTATGAGAGTCAAGTTCACACTAGATTCGATTGAGACTATAGAGCTATATAGTGCCACTGTATTTACATTGGGGAGGGCTACTCACCATTCTAGGATATACATCTTCTCTTATTTTTCTCCATATGTTTCTCTTACCACATTAATTACACATTCATATGGCATTAGTAGGCTATGGTATGAACAATTTGGCCATCTTAACACCACTATCTTGAGCAACTGAGTCAACAAGACATGGTTACTAGCTTGCCTAGAGTTAAATTCTCTAAGGGACTTTGTGAAGGTTGTACCCTTGGAAAACATCCTAAAGATAAATTTGATAAAGGAAAAACTAGGAGAGATTTAGTACCTCTTCATTTGATTCACAGTGATGTCATGGGATATTTTCCCCATCCTTATTTTACTAGAGCTAGATATGTCCTCACCTTCATTGATCACTTTTATCGATACATATGCGTCTAATTTCTTAGAAAAAAGTTTGAAGTGTTTGATAATTCTTAAGACTTCAAGGCTCTTGCTGAGAAGCAATCTAGAAAGTGCATCAAAATCCTTTGGATAAACAATGAGGGGATTACATCAACCATAAATTTGAGCAATTTTTTTACCATAGAGGGGATTGATCTTCAATGAATAGTACCGTACACTTCTCAATAAAATGGTTTAGTAGAATGTAAGAATCGATCCTTGAAGGAGATGGAAAATTATATGATTCAATCTAGATCATTGGATTAATAGTTATGGATAGAAGCCATTAATTGTGCATGTTACATTTAGAATTAGGTTCCTCACAAAAATTTATAGGGTATCACTCCTTTCTAAGTTTAGCATAATAAGGAAACCAAAGGTGCATCATTTCAGGGTCTTCAGATCACCATCAATGGAACACATTTCCAAAAAGAAACACAAGGCTATGAAGGCTCTTCCAAATCTTACATATTTGTTGGGTATCCAAATGGGGTCAAGGATTATAGGCTACTCCACCTTACGAATCATCAATTATTCATCAAGAGCAGTTTTAGGTTTTATGAGAGTCCCATAAACTCTTTATTAGACACTTCTCCATGTACTTCTGTTTTACTTAGTTTGGATGAATAGTTCAAGGATTCAAATTATTCATAGCATGTTCTTGAGGTAGAGGCTTCTTCTTCTTCTAATAATGAGTCTAGTAGTGAGAAGAGTGATGGGGATTCATCCTCATCCACTTCTAGGCATACATCAAAGGATGAGGATTCAACACCTAACTCACCTATTTTAGGTCCTCTTTGGGCTAGGTAAACACTTCAAAGTGCATGCACTTGAGTAGGGGATCTAGATGATGATATACATACTAGAGAAGAATTTTAGAGTAGACCACATGCCTTATTTTCTTCCATTATTAATCCATAGAATTTCATAGAGGCATCAAGCATACCTGAGTAGGATAGAGCTATAGATGAGGAATATGAATCATTGATTAGCAATCACACTTTGGATTTGAATTCACTTCCTAAGGGAAAGGAGATGGTTTGATTTCATTGGGTATATTAGACCAAGTATGTTGCAAATGGGTATATTGACAAATATGAGGCTAGATTGGTAGCCAAAGGTTTTTACAGGAAGCTAACATCGACTACTCAAAGACCTTTACACTAGTGGCCAAGATGGATTCGATTAGACTCACACTTGTATTAGCCACCATACAAGGTTGGAATGTGCATCACATAGACATGAAGAGTGCATTTCTTCATGGAGACCTTGAGGAGGAGATCTACATGGAGCAACCACTTAGATTTATTCAAGATTCTTCTTTAGTGTAAAGACTTAGGAAATATATTTATGGATTCAAATAGGCCCCTTGGGCTTGGTATGCCAAAATGGATTCCTTCCTTCTTAATTTAGATTTTACCTGATGCCAATCAGACCCCAATGTGTCCTTGCAATATGATGATTCATTTTTGATACTGGTTTTATATGTTGATGACCTTTTGA